>VWYK01016861.1:24641-41487 GCA_013399775.1 Semnornis frantzii | reverse complement strand
TGCCTGGCTGCTCTCCAGCCACTCTGTCCCCAGTCTGTAGTGCTGCTTGGGGTTTAAATGCAGAGCTCTCAGCAGAGATTTCTGCTTTCTACCCACGTGCCTTAGGCAGCTCCTCAGTGATGAAGAGCCCAGAATGTGCAGCCATAAGAATGACCTGAGTGAACTGCAGCTGTTGAGTTGTGGCAGTACCACCTAAACCAATATTAAACCACTGGCTTTGTAAAGCTGCTGGCTGGGCCTTGGCTGGTTTCTATTGCTCCCTGCTTCTGGTTTGGTTAAGCCACCAGGTTTACCCAGAATCATTCCCCAGGGAAGAGCCAACCAGTCAGGTCTAGGAGAAAGAAAAAGTGACTGCTCCTTACTGGGCAACAGCTCTTCATCCAGAGCTACCTGTAAGAAAGGATTGCTCTTTGTGTTAGACGTATTTATACTGAGTGAAAAGCTTCATTTGTGCTGGCTTTCAAAACAGTATGAGAACTGTCTGGAAATGGCAGCCAAGGCCACAGTGTGGAGGACAAACTCCAATGTCTAGATCAGTTTAAATACCAATTTCCCTCAAGCTTCTACAAGAGCTGGGGAATGTGTCAAGCAAACAGAGGAAGAAAAAAACTAAATAGTTGAGAAAGAGAAGAGTTCATATTGTCCTGTGCACAAGCAGAGGTTTGATTTTTCCAGCCCACCAGTGCTCACAGCATCTCCTCTGCTGCGTACAGCACAATGTGCAGACGTGGCACTTCAGGGCACAGCTTCCTGGGCACGGTGGTGTTGAGGTGACAGTTGGACTCAGTGACCTCAGAGCTCTTTTCCAACCTTGATGATTCTGTGGCTCCATGATCCTATGATCCCACACCTGTGGGGCTGGGATTTCCCTGCAGAGATGCTGTCCTGCCCACCACACATCTTCATTCCCTCCTGTTGCTCTCTTGTTGAACCAGAGCTTCCCCCTGCCACATACAGCCTTACCCTGCTTTGCACTTGCAGCATCTGTGACTGTGTTTTGTTGTTTCGTTTTCACCTTCTGGCTATGTTTTTCTGCAGATAAGAACAAGGTTCATGGGAATATCTAGACACACTACCTCCTCAAGCAGAAATTACTAGAAATGCTCATTTCCATCACACTTTTTAGCTGCCTAAGCAAAGACATAAGTGGCTTTTCCAAGACCAACCATCCAGTAAGAGGTTAAGAAGCACATTTCTCCAAGAATTTAAATTGCAGTTCTGCTGCCCTCATCGTTTACTGGTAGAATAAAACAGGGCACCCAAGTGCAAAGCAGGCAAGGAATCCTCATATCTAGCACAATCCCCTGCCAGGTAAACCCCCCAAATCTGCAGCGCTCCTGGGCACAGCCCAATGGCTGCAAGCAGCATTGGAGCATCCTGGCACATCTCCACTGACAAACGAGGGACTTTGCTCAAGATCCAGGAGTTGGGGCCAAGCAATCTGATGCCCCTGTGAAACATGTCAGACTGCCTGAGGGCTGCTGCTTGGGCAGCCAAAGCACAGCAGTGCTGTGAGGGCAGAGCTGAGCCCAGGGTAACTGCTCTGGAGCCACACTGAGGGCAGAGCTGAGCCCAGGGTAACTGTTCTGGAGCCACACTGAGGGCAGAGCTGAGCCCAGGGTAACTGCTCTGGAGCCACACTGAGGGCAGAGCTGAGCCCAGGGTAACTGCTCTGGAGCCACAATCCCCCGGCCCAGCTCTGCTGTGTTTGGTATGCCCTGAACTTGTGTAGGGTCACAGAATCATCATAGAATGGTTTGAACTGGAAGGGGCTTTTGAAGGGTCCAAACCCCCTGCACTCAGCAGGGACATCTGCAACTAGAACAGCTTGCTCAGAGCCCCAAACAATCTCACCTGGAATGGTTCCAGGGATGAGGTATCTGCCACTTCTTCCTTCTATTCAGTCTAAAGCTCCCTCTTCTCCTTCAAAGCCATCACCCCTTCTCCTGCCAACAGGTCCTGCTCAAAAGCTTTCTGCTTTGCCCATTTAAGCACTGAGAGGCCACCAGAATGTCTCCTGGAGCTGCCTTCTCTCCAGGCTGAACACCCTCATCTCTCTCAGCTTGGCCTCACAGCAGAGCCCTTCTGACTCTCCCAGCATTGCTGTGGCCTCCTCTCCAACAGGTCCCCTCTGTGCTGTGCTGAGCACTCCAGAGCTGGAACCAGCACACCAAGTGTTGGTCTTGCCAGAGGTTACCTGCACCGTGACACTTTGAACAGGGTCAACAGCTCTCCCCAGGCAGCAAAGGGAACCTTGGTGGAAAAGAACAAAAAGAGTGGAAAATCTTGCTCATGTTTCCTGTAAAGTTTAAAGCTTGTACAAGGAGACTCTCAGGAGGAAGCAAGGAGCGATTTCAGCTCATTTCCTCAAGGAGCAGGGACCCAAACTGGTAAAAAGGACTCAGTAGAGTCACTGCAGGGTCAAGGAGCTGCAAAAGCAACAGGGACAGAAGGGCTCCTCAAGGCACAAACCCTAACCCCTATGCCTGGGGCTTTACCACACCTCTGCAAGAAAGATGTTCAGCCTCCTTAGGGCACCTTTCCTCCAGGTCCCATCCAAGACCACTAGGGGAGAATGTCAGGGAACTCCCCGTGTTTCCCTGTGTTTCATTTGATTTAACAGAGTCTGAGGCTTGCAGACTTGGTGGATTCCCAGGGAGCCAAGGAAGTGATGTGGGGAAGTGGGGACCAGCTTCACCTTGGAGAAACACAAACCTGCTTCCTTGGCAGTCAGGTCTGCCTGAAAGAGTCACAAAATCAGGGCTTCAGGCAGGAAGAGCAGCTCTGGGAGCTTCAGTTCAGTTGAGCTGAACCTCTGCTAACAGTCTTCATTAAGGATTGCAGACCTTTGCCAGGCACATGCGCGAAGAACCCAGTCAAATCCAAGTGTGTCAAGGTTTGGAATCATGCAGTCATGGAGGCTTTCAGAAAAGAATGCATCTAATAGTATAAAACAGTAGGAAAAGCAGAGCCTGCATGCAGAGCCCTGCACGGGCTGAGGGCAATAAGCCAAGCAGCAGGGACAGGATGGGGCTGTGTGTGGAGATGTGCTGGAAAGGAGGACCTGAACTGCCTGGCATTGTCTTTGCAGCACAAACGAGCAGACAAAGCACACAGCTTTCAAGATCTCGAATGTCAGCCTGGACACCAGCGTTAGGTTCAGTCCTTCCCCAAATCTCTACAGGATCATTATCCTTCCCCCTTCTTTCAACAGAGAGTGTTGGAAACCACTTGAAAGAGCAAGTGCCAAACGTGTGTGAGCAGAGCACAGCTTCCCGAGTCAGCTGAGTGCTGGCAACACAACCCAGGCTGAGAGCAATGGGAATTGCTCTGCTCTGCTTAGTGAGAGCAGAAGACAGCTGCTCCAGCAGTACTAACAGCCCTGCATCCCACTGCCAGGAATCTGCAGGCTGAGGAAGGGAGAAGAGAGGCTTGGAAGCCATGCGCACACCAACAGCCCTCTGTGGCGCTGTCTGCTTCAAGCCATTTTCATTTCTCCTCCATGGGCAGCATCCTGCTCACAGGATGATCCTTGGAGTCTTGTACATTCTGTCTTGAAAACAAAGGGACCTGTTGTCTTCAGAGGGCCCTCATGAGCTCATGGCACAGAGTGGTGCAAGGAAGTAATTCCACAGCAGGTAAAAAGCATCAAGAGAATACAAGTGGAGGACGCTGGCCCACACTCTGTGCTTCTCAAAGGACCATGCTAACTGAGCTTGGGCATCTCCACCAATCTGCTGGTTTAGGCAGAGTTTGGCTTTCTGCTCCTCAGAGGAGATCAAAAATGCAGTTATGCTGAGGAGCTTCAGACTTACATGGGAGGGGAGCTCCTGGGTTTAACCATATGATGGAAAGAGCAAAATCAGTGCTAGATGGAAGCCAGGGACCTGCTCTGTTGTAACAGTGCCAAAGTCATGTCACCTGCCTTCTGCTCTTCAGGTCACACTGCACACTCATTGGAATGCTTTGAGGTTGGTGCTGATTTTGCTGGGTTTTGGACAGAGCACTAAGAAATTGAAGTCTGTCCTGAGAAGCAGAAAATTATACACTTTTATCATCTGAAAAGGAGAGGAATCCTGTAGGAGAGGTGCCTGGGAATACTCTTGTGGCAGCAGCAGCAGCTCTTGCAGAGCATTTTGAAATGGGATGCGGTGACATCGATTCTGCTGCCCAGCTCCTGAGGGGAAAGAAAGGCAAGAAGTGACACTCCAGGCTCACCCTGCACAGCAGCCCAGTTCAGGGGCTCTGCAGGTGTAAAACCACCAAAGGGGACTGACACAGCTTCCTCACCTTACTGGAGATCCATGGAAGTGCTCTGGAGCAGAGCTGACAGCTGGGATGTTTCTGTGGCATCGGTGGTGGGGATGGGACTGCAGTAGCACAGAATTAGTGATAAAGGATTAATATCAAAGCCTTGCAGGTAAAGGACTTGAGATTCTTGCCTCTGTTCCACCTGCTGCCATGAAAACAAAATGGCCAAAAGGCGTTAAATCCAGCTTTTTAGCTGCTTTTGGCTCAGTGTCAACTTTGAGTAAGGCAAACCCTGTCCCCTCAATATTTAATGTAGAGCTTCCAAACAGCCACGGAGCTGATGCCACCTGGGGATACTTTGAGTACCACTGGAGGTTTTTCACTAGGAGTTTACATTCTCCTGGCAAATTACTTGATTCTTCCATTACACCAAAATGCCACTAAAGAGGAGGAGAGCACATTTCTGAGCCATGCACTCACCAGAACAAGGGGCAGGGCTGACCTCAGCCCCACCTGGACCATGGCTGGTCAGTGAGGGAGGGCACACAGGAGCCTTCACATCCCTGATGCTCGCAGGCATCACCCTTCTCCTTGTCTGACACTCCCTATTGTGGGCAGGCATTCAGCCCGGGACACAAGCTGCTTTCCAGACTGCCTCCAATCCCTTATTTCCTCCTTGGTGCCATAATAGCAGGCATTCCTTACAGGGATCTGTGCTTCTCTTTGTTTCCTTTAACATTATTAATTGCCAGTGACAGTTCCAAAGGGCTGGTTGCTTTTCCTTTCTTTTCCCCTCTGATAAGACAAACACCTCTGGATGGAACAAGCCTTGACAAATGCTGGAGGTAGATACACACTGCACCAAAATAATGAAGGAGCTCTTGAATACAACACCACAATATGTATGGGCAAGTTATTGCACTGGAGCAGTACAAGCTTGTCAGATCAGAGTGAAAGGCTATTTGCTGAAAGAAGAGGTACGAGGAAGGACAGCTCAAAATATTCTGCTGTGCAAACATGCAGCAGAGCAAAGCTTTTGGAGACAGAGGACTCCTGCAACATCAGACCATTTTCTGAACAGGTCTGTTGGGTGGCACTAAAATCACCCACCACGAATTGCAATCTTTTTCTTGTAGAAAAGTTGCAGATTAAGACCCAAATTTAGCCAAGTAGAAAAGAGAGAAGAGTGAAGGGTCTAGAGAATTCTTACAAGGAACAGCTGAGGGAACTGGGGCTGTTTAGTCTGGAGAAGAGGAGGGTGAGGAGAGACCTCGTTGCTGTCTACAGCTCCCTGAAAGGAGGTTGCAGTGAGGTGGGAGTCACTCTCTTCTCTCTAGTATCAGGTGATAGGACAAGAGGAAATGGCCTCAAGCTGTGGCAGGGGGGTTTAGTTTGGGGATTAGGAAAATTTTCTTCAATGCAAGAGTGGTCAGGCTCTGGACAAGCTGTCCAGGGAGGTGATGGACAGGGAGTTCCCATCCCTGGGCATGTTCAAGAAACCTGTGGCCATGGCACCTGGGGGCACAGTTTAGTGGCCATGGTGGTGTTAAGCTGCCAGCTGGACTTGATGATCTTAGGGGACCTTTCCAGCTGCAATGACTCTGTGATTTCGTGACTCTGTGCCATAAGAGCTGCCTATAGCTGGTGATTTATTTCACTGCCTATTATAAACAAGCAGGGAAAAAAATATGTAGGACAAAAGCAAAATTCCCAGAGGAGTACAAAGTTACACTTGCAGCAGCAGTGACTCACCCACGATTAATTGCTGTCCACTTCTAACAGTAATAACCTGTTAGAATCAGGACAGGGGCAGCGTGGCAGCAGCCCCTTCACACCAAACCTGTGTTTGAGTGTGTGTGTGTACGTAACGTGGGCAACAGAGCTCACAGAGCACAGGGTGGCATGACTCACACTGCCAGCATAACTTCCCACCTCCATTATTATGAGGAAGTGCCAGTTTGGGATTATTCAAAGCATTTTTGAAGGGTTAAATGCTTTCTGGCCTGAGGGCCTGCCTGCCTGCAGCACTGGGAGAGCAGTATCCATGAGGCTGGGGCATTTCCATCCCTGGAAACAGACCAGGCCAGCTCGTTTGGGGCTCTGAGCAACCTGCTCTACTTGAAGATATCTCTGCTGTCTGCAGGGGGCTTGGACTAGGTGGCATTTCAAGGTCCTTTCCAACCCAGACCATTCTGTGATCCCTCAGTTTCTGCTGTGGGCTGCCTGTGTCCACGTGCAGCTGCAAGTCTCCTCTTCTGCCACCCATACGAGACAGGACCAAGCCCATGAAGCTGTGCCTGCCAGAGTAGCAGTGACATCTGTGATGCTGTGCTGGCCATTTTGGTATGAACCAAAGTTCCAGAGAACTCCTGCCCTTGCTTGAGGAGTTAGTGATGGAGAGCAGTGAAAGGGAGCTTCCTGAGGGCACACCTTGCCAGGGGTTCACACAGATGTTTAACACAACCAGCTCCCACTTGTGCTACTACCACTGAAAGCAGAGCTGGCTGCTGTGCTAGAAGGAAGGTCAGACACTGCATTTCACAGCACCTTGGCAGGTGGGATACAAATTCGTATCCACCTCAAGAAGAGCTGCTGGCAGGAGGGATGAATCCTCCTGGAGTGAGGCTCCTCTCCCGCACACTGACCTCAGACATCAGCCATGCCTTAGTGATGTACAGGTGGTGCTGTGCAATGAGTCCTCCAGGTTGGTTTGGCTGGACTAGAAGACTTCAACACATCCTGATCCTGCTGGATTTCTGCCTCCAGAAGGAAGATCAGCATCCTGCAGTCATCACCAGCCCGATGCTGAGTGCAATCTGGCCACTGCTGCTCTGAGCCAGGGCTCCCAGCCCAGCCCCCCATCAACCTAAAGCAAGAGCCCACAGTCTCACCTCCAGAGACACTTGCTGGAAGGCAGAGAGCATCATCCATAGGTGACACAAGAGCTGACCTTGCTCTCAGGCCCCTACCTGCCCCAGCACATCCTTCCTGCATCTGCATCCTCCTCAGGTGCTGAGAAAGAGGAAGGCAGAAAACTCACCAAGAAGGCTTAGTCCAGTGCTGGCACAGTGATCCTGGAGGAAAAGGGCTTGGGCACAGCCAGCTACCCCACTCCTACCGTGCAGGCCTCCCAGTCACCTGCTTACTCTTGCTCTTGTCATGGCTGCAGGCACTGTTGGTCAGGAGAAGGTGATAGCTGCAACCCAAGAGAGAAATAATTAAGTGCAGCACACCGAGGGGAAAATACCAAGGTGACTGCAGTGAGCATCAAAAGCATGCAGCCTGAGGCAGGAGAAGGCAGCAGCATCCTTGGGAGAGCTGCCACTCAGTGCTCTAATTTGTAGTGGTTGGGCAGCCCTAGCCCAGCCTTGCCCCCTCCCGCTGTCAGGAAACAGCTCCAGGTGTAAGTTTACACTGGGAGGAATTAGCGGACAGCCTGCCCTAGGTTGGGAGACGATGGTTCGGGTTTCACGGCTGCTGCCGCTGGGTGATGGGAGCTGAGTGCTGGAGATGAAGGACCCCACACCTCACTGCACCTTACCTCAGCCACCCAGCCCGTGGGCAATCTGCAGGAGGGCTCTGAGAGCGCTGCTGGGCAAGTGTCTTCCCCCCTGCCTCTGCAGGGGCTGCGCAGGGAAGGCTGCACCCCAGGCAGAGCCCCCCCATGGCAGAACGGCAGCAGAGAAGGAACTGGGAAGGGGGTTGGAGAAAAGCAGAGCACTGCAGTAAGGCAGCAGGGGTGGAGGGCATGGGTTGAGATCTAAGAAGAGGTCACAAGAGCCAAACAGATGTTGCTCAGCTAGGAGACAACTAAGGGGACTGGCAGCAATCTCCAAGTATTTGAAGGCTGTAAACATTAAGGAGGAAGAGGAATTATTTCCAGTTATACATGGATCATAACTAAGAATAATGAGATTAAGAAAGGAAAGGTTTAGGCTGAGTACCAGGAAATCCTTCCCAACAAAGAATCCTTCCAGGGGAGCCACAGGAGCACTGCACTTGGGAAGGTTGTGTCTGACCATGACTAACTCTGAGGCTATGTGCTGCTAGGCATGATGGATAATGGGCAATGTAATTTTTGTCTCTTGCCTCCAAGGTTATCTCCTTTCTATCTCTACAGGAGGAATATCTCATCAAGCCATACATGCTAATGTGATGCTCCTTTTGTCAGAGCCAGGAGAGGCTCGATGGATCCAGCCCTGCCAGCAGTGCCACTGCAGGCAGCAGATGAGGGCTGTGCTCTGCAGGTCACAGCTCCCACGCTCAGGGCAAAACCACTGCTCATGAATTAGGACCAAGGCAAATACGACCTGCACTTAAAACAAAGCAGAGCACAAAACCCTGAGTGGAGCTGGATAGCTCTGCACCATTTCTTTTTTTAGTTTTGCACCTAGATAGCATGGAATGGAGACGTGTAAAAGAACCTGATCCAAATGAAGTGGTGGAAAAAAAGGAATGGGAACATCATTAGCTCATGGCTAATATCCCTACTCTTTTCCTGCCTCATTTGTCATGAGACAGACCTGGCCTGGCCTCAGTTCAGCACCAAAGTGCTCCTTCGGTCACATCTAGGAAGCTTTGCACCACACAAACCACAGACTCCCTCCAGAATGCAGGATTTCCAGTCCTTTTCATGGGAGAGTTTCCATCCAGGCTTGATGAGGAAGAGTCAGTCACCCAACAATGAGGAAGGCATCTGGGAAAAGCCATCCATGGGGATCTGACTCACTGCATTTGCGTTTGTAATTAGGGGGTTGGAAATAGCAGCAGCATTAGGTGGTAACAGAACTGGAACAATATCACCTCTCCTAGCTCCTGTGGGAAGCATTAGGTCCAAACCCTCTGTGTGACAAGGCTGCAGCATGTGGGCACAGGGGGAGAGGGGGCAGAGCAACCACACATATGGTTCCTGAAGTACTGAAACTTCACAACTGTACCGTGTTTAGTTACAGCAGGCAGCAGGAGAGCAGCGCAGGGCTGAGCTCCAGCCTTAGGTGGAGATGCCCAAGTGTTGAGGGTGGGTGATGAGGCAGTCAGGGAGGAGAGGGATTTCTGAGTCTTTCAGAGCCCCACAGCCAGGACATGGTGGGAGGAGGAGGAGGACTAGGGAGCCATAATAAATAAACACTTTTTAACACTGGAGCCCAGAGATAATAATCCACCAAATCCTATTTGCCCCGAGCAGCTCCCCGGTTTATGTACAGTGGGTGACTTCCTTTGTACAAAAGCTTTCATGCAACCTAATTTCCCATATAGTGTTTCACCTCCTGCTGTACCTTGCAGTCCTAGCTTGGAAGGCAGATCAGTGATTACATGTCACATCAGGGCTGAAATTTAGAACAACCAAACCACAGAACATCTCAGACACTCTGTGGCGATGGGAGGAGTGGTTAGAAACACTGGAGTCAACCTGGGCAATGTTTTTCCCACCTGCAAGCTGTAATAGCAGCAATTTCTCTATGTGTGAGCCAGAACTAAAGGCCTCAGCACACTGAGGAGGAGCTATGCAGGGACATGCTGGTATGCAAGAGCAGAAACCACAGGAGGTTTCTCCTGGCAGAGGCATAATGTGAAAAAGACTGAGCAGCAATGAAAAAGCAGCAGCAGCAGCTCCTTTGTCCAACCTAAATCTTCCCTGCTCCAGTTTCAAGCCTTGTCCTATCACTGCAAACCGTTCTGAACAGTCCTGCCCCATCCTTCCTGTAGGGCCCTTCAGATATTGAAATGCAGCTATAACTAAGATGTAACAAGGTGAAACCCGAGGGTTTGCTGTTCCAACCTGGTGGGACAGGAGCACATGGTGCCCAACTGCTCCACACCCAGTGCACACACACCACAGAGGCACAGAACAATGAGAGTTGGAAGGTGCCTCTGAAGACATCTAGTGCAACCCTGCTGCTAGAGCAGGATCACCTAGAGTAAATCAGCCAGAATACATCCCAGCTGCACCACTGTGTCCCAGCACCACAGCTAACCCAGTGTCACTGTGAGTTACTGCCAGGGGCAGGATACCAGACCTGATGAACCAGAGGCTTTATCCGGTGTGGAGGATCCAAGCTTCCAGTGTTTACTTAAGCATGAAGCAGAATAAACTCCTGGTCCTTAGAACTAAACATCTAAGTGCAGTGGGTAATCCACAGGCGTACAGTAAGCAGTCACACACACACACACACCTCCCATGGGCTTGGCAGTTCCTGCAGTTCGCCCAGGAAGATGTCTCAGCTTTCAAAACATGGCAAGCCAACCTCCCCAGCTCAAGGGTCCTGCTCTTCTCCTCTGCGGGACCAAAGGGTGATGCAAGAGAAGCCTCCGCCAGGTAAGACATCAACCACTAGGAACGACAGGGAGGCACAGGTGAATTCTCCCTGCAGGCTGGGGGGGGACAGAGGAGGACTCAAACACCTGACACCTTTGTGCACAGTGCTCCATTTCATGACCAGGAGCCTTAAGACTACAGTTTTCCCTCACACCCGTGTGCAACACCTGTTTAAGAAGACTCAGTACTGGTTAAATACATTCTGAAGCATTTCCTTTCTTTCAGTTATCTTTTCACCCTGAAAACATGAGATGCTACTGAATTTAATGTTTTGTAGAGTCAAACCACAGGGTTTCACTCAGTCCTCATCTATAATTGTGGTAGATGCAAAAATCCCTCGAGAGTCACAGAGCCAGACCAGATCCTGCAAGTTCTCTCCACACAAAAATCCTCCTGAACAGCAAACATTAATATACAGTAAATAATAATTGTGATGCTTAACACTTCCCACCCAGTGATCTCATGGTACTTCACCCTGCTGGGTGAATGCCTTTAATTCTCTTCTCCACAAGCAAATGAGGACTGCTCTTCTGCAAACACCTTCCATGCAGGTGTTTCATTTTAACCTTATACCTAGCGTTGGCGATTGCCTTGTGGTCAGCCCAGTCACTGGGTGAGCTCCAGGTTAGTCTTCTTCTGTAGATGTTCCCTTTGGGAGAGCAAAAATGGTAAAGGTGTTTTTAATGCAGACACACGGACACATCCTCTGCTTTCTAATCTCCAAATGCCTGCAGCCAAACTCATCCATTTTCTTGATCTTTTGTTGCTGTGAGCGCCTCTGGTTTGGTGTACTTGTGTTTGAGCAGGAGAAAATGCCTTTGGAGAAAATGTATTTGCATCACAGAACCACAGTATCGTTAGGGCTGGAAAAGACCTCTAAGATCATAAAGTCCAACCTTCTACCCAACACCTCCATGACCACTAAACCTTGTCCCAGAGTGCCACATCTACACATCTTTTGAACACCTCCAGGGACTGCGACTGCACCCCCTCCCTGAGCAGCCTGTTCCAATTCCTGGGCACTCTTGCAGGAAATAAATTCCCAATATCCAACCTAAGCCTCTCCTGGCACAGCTTGAGGTCATTACCTCTTGCTTTTAGTTAGTTGGTCCCCTTGGGAGAAAAAGCCAACTCTGACCCCACCCCAACCTCCTTTCAGGTACATCCTTTCAGGACATCTTTAACTAGATGAGGCTGTTCAGGGCCCCATCAGGTATGTTCTTGGATATCTCCCGGGATGGGGCCTCCACCACATCTCTGGGCAACCTGTTCCAGTATTTCACCACCCTCACTGTGAAGAACTTCCCCAAGTGCCAGCTGAAGGATGACACATGGCAATGTCTCCTTGATCAGTCACAGACTCTTCACTCTTCTCCATGGCTGCAATTAGGAGGTGGTAACTCTGGGGGAACAAGGTACAGGAAACCATCAGTTTCCATTTGTATGAGGGCCCGGGCCTGCTGCCAGAAAGTGCTGTCAATATTTATCTCCTGCCAAGCCATGTGTATTTACCTCATTTCCCCTCACAGGCCAGCATGGTCACCTATGAAGAGCAGCACCTGGGACCTGTGCATAGAATGGAGATGAGTTTCAGATGGGTCACCAGGCACTCGAATAGTTTTAGAACAGCTTTGGAACTCATTCATCATAATAGATAAGGCTATAATAGTAGTACGAGGTGGAGAAGGTCCCACAGGGCTGGAGAGGAGGCAGTCCTGGCTCTACATCCTGCTCCACAACAGTGTTGAACATCAAAAATGAAGAGCAGCCAGACTAAAGTCCCCTCTCACCATGGCCCAAAGCCAATCCCTGGGGTAGAGGGAGGAATAAAGTACATAGCCAGTGACAGGTCCCCAGCATACTGCACATGTCTGCCCTCAGCCTCCCCCTGAATGAGCACAGACTTATCCTTAAACATCTCCTTGGTTCTTGTAAGGTGAAAGCTAATGCTGCTCAGCTGAAGATGGACTTGAGTATCTACCTCTAACTTGAGTATCTAGTATCTACATGGAGTTTCTTCTGCCAAAGAAGCTGGTTTGCTGCCAAAACCTAATAGATGACACATTAATCTCCAACTGACATTCAGACAGCTCATGAGCTAAGACTGCTGTGCTGTCAGAGCATGGGTGAATAATAGCACAGCAGAGTATCTGGAGTCAGGTGTAACAACTACCGTGGGACAGCACTGCAGGTGTGTCTGTTAGTTTGAAGGTATCTGGGGGTCAGTCTCTTCTCCCAAGTAACAAGCAATGGGACAAGAAGAAATTACTTCAGGTTACACCAGAGAAGGTTTAGGTGGGGCACAAGGAACACTTTTTTTTTTTTTGCCAGAAAGGTTGTCAAGCCCTGGAACAGGCTGCCCAGGGCAGGGGTGGAGTCCCCATCCCTGAAGAGGTTTTAAAAGCAGGGTAGATGTGTTGCTGAGGGACATGGGTTAGTGATGATCTGTCAGTGCTGGGTTAATGGGTGGACTTCATGACCCTGAAAGTCGTTTCCAACCAAAATGATTCTATGATTCTATATGTGCCATTTATCACTTCCCCCTCTGCAGCAGAAATACTTCAATTGATGTCTAGACCTTAAGTAACTTCTCCTTAATGCCCAAATCCCCAAGATCCTGTTCTTTGGCAGCAAGATCTCAGGCAGATCTCTCAGAAGTCATTAAATGTGTTGTGATTTAACTGACAAGTAAACAGCTGACCACAAACTGCAGAATCAAAGCTCCTGCTAGTGCAAAGATGAGCAATACCTCAATATTTCATTGACTGAGGTCTACTCCCATTGTCCCACTAATGTCTCAGTAGTATAAGGAGCCATCCCCAAATGTCATTCCAGAAGAATAACAAGCAGTTTTATTGGAGTCGGCCTGGCCTTCCCAGTTGTCACAGGCAGGGCTATAATTATTTTTAAAAGCCTAAGGGAATTAGACTAAGTATTACCACCCTCTACAAAACTCTTGTTTGTTTGTTTTTGTTTGTTGTGGGTGATCCTCGGTTTGCAGCTTGTTAGCAGCATGTCACCAAGGAATGAACACAACCACAGGCACAAAAGAAATCTCCTGCCCAGCATCTCCTCCCCAAGCATCTTGCAGGCTCTGCAGGGCTGCTAATTGCCTGCGAACACCACTGCTGCAGCTTTCCTTGGCCCTGCAGACATGTCACCATTAGCAGTTGGGGGCACATAAGTATTTTGGGGGCTTTTATGACTTAAGGATGACAACTACGATAAATTCAATGGCTTTAAAGGAGTGCATGAATTTCCTTGCTACAACAACCATCTCCATCTAACCACCGGGGCAGCCCCTATTTTGTCTGCAAAGAAACCAGGTCTAGCGTTATCAATCCGCCCACAGGAGCCTTTCACAAGCATGATCAAAATGCCAATAAACTCTGCTCTTTTATAGCTTCTTCCATGTGCCTGACACCTTTTCCTGCCTTAACCTGCCCACGCCCTGGGGGAAGGTCAGAGTAGCTGGTTGCAAGCCACATAAACCTCATAGGACTTGCTGGATTCCCACCAGGAGGCTGGGCAGGGCTGGAAAGACTTCTCCTGGTTCTCATACTTAAATGTTCCCTGCAGCTTTGCTTTGAGCTGCACGAACTCACAGCTATGTTTTCTGAGTGATGGAACTGCTCTACCTGTTCCCTCACTGGACTTTATCTTCATGGATGAGGCGAGGAGGGACAGGGACAGCTCTGGGGCACATCCCTCTGCTCTTACCATAAATCTGAGGAGGGGTGGGATTTCTTTCAGTGGAGAATAGGAGTGAAGCAGGGAGGGGACTGAAGTGCTGGAAATATTACCCTGAATGGATGATCTTGCAGGTCTGACTCACACAAACCTCCCAGAGGAGTGACTGGGAGGGCTGCTGGACTCAAACATAAAGGGAACATTTCGGCCCTGAGTCCCTCCCCTCCCCGTCTCAGGCAGGACAGCGTCTTCCAAACAATTTGTCATTTTTGTTCTCCTGAGCTCTCCTTCCCGTTTGGCTCCAGAAAAAAAAATGTGTTCACAGAAAGCACTTTATTCCTTTACAATTTGTCTCTTCTTGGAAGTTTAGAAATGTTACAATCCACTCATGTTCCAAACATCCCATTTTCTCCCAGAGAAGCAGTGTGGCCTCTTCAACACCATTCCAAGGATGTGCTAACAGGGAAGGCTGCAATGGATGAGCTTGGCGAGTCGTTTCTTCACTATATTTGGTAATACAGCAAGACTTTCTTCCGATGCATGTTTGTGATGATTAGAGAAAGCAATTACAAAGGCTTCTTCTGTTTGTGTAGGAGCAATTTGTGCCATTGTCATGAGGAATATGAGTTTGACTGCGGAAACAATACTTCGGGAAGCTGGGTTGGGCTGGAGGTGATTTGATGCTGGCAGTCAGGTGCCCTTCCCTCCCAACCCCTAGCAATGCTGTGTGCTCCTCAGTGCAGTTGAGCACAAGCTCCAGTGTGGCATTGACCTGAATCCATGTGATGTACTCTCTGGGGAAGAAGTTTCATCACAGAATGATAAGGCTTGGAAGGAACCTCTGAGATCATCTTTACAGGTGACAACTGTCTTTTAAACTGGAAGCTGCTGAGACTAATTAATCAAACTTTAAATCAAATGCAAAGGAAAGAAAAAGAAATAAAAAGAAAGATTTACACTTTTCCATTTCTGCCTTACTTCAGGCACCACATCTCCAAGTTCACTCCTACATCTTGCCTCAAAGTTGCTTTTATTTCTCTCATGCCTGAAACTTGCTGTTAGAGCCTCAGTCCAACTGACTGAGTAAAGATCTTGGAGACAAGCTTCCAGCCCGTAACACTCACTCAACAAGGATCATCTCCCCAGCTAGGAAGGATGGAAACTATATCATCTGCCCTTGCAAACCAAAAACCCACAGACCAGCCTCAGTCCCACTCTTTAGCTGTGTGGTCCTTGACCAGTTGTTTGCCTCTCCAGAGCTCTTCGGGTTCCCCTCCAGGCGGTTGTGCAGAACTCATCCCTCCAGAAAATTCCTGCTTCAGGGACTGCTCCAGCATCCACACCTGATCTTTATGAGGGAAGGACTCTGGCAACCATCACCTATGCTAAACATGGGCAGAACGTTCACAGTGTTGACCACAGACACCTGCTCACAGTCACAACTCCAATTACTTGAAAACCTTGCAGCAATTCAGTATCCTGGAGGAGTTTCCTCATGGCCCAAACAAAGACCTGGATGAAGCCTCTCCCCACGGTGACTGAGCTGAGCCCTGGTGCTGGGGACATCAGCACTATACACAAGGCTGACGAGACACAGGAGCATCTCCCTTGCTCCTCAGGCAGGCAAGCAACCTGGGGAGATCCTCTCCATCCTCAGCATATAAACATCTGCTGGAGGAAGACTTTTCTCCTAATAACACATCATTAAACATTGATTTGAAGACAATCATCTTCACTCTCTAATTTCCCAGCACCTTTCAAGCAGCTGTTGGGCTGCAGCAGGGCCATGGGCTGCACAGGAAGTGCATTGTTAGCTCCTCGGAGTAGATCAGTAGAATGCATTAATTTATGAGCTCCTACTCTCTCTCCAAAGGTTTTATTATGTTAATATCATCTCGATGTGCTGGTAGGCCCGGGTGCCAAAGCCTCTTTCACACAGTATGTGCCATCCTAAATTACAGGCTGGCTGACTCCTGGAACTGCCTTTGGAAAACTGGAGTAAACCAGCAAGCACTAAAGTTAATATTATCTTACAGAGTAACAACCAGCTAATGCTTGACATGTGAATCCCATTTGCTTCTCCTCTCTATAACACACGGCGAGTGTGGGACCAAACCGTTCCTGATTTTAGACTATTTATCTTTCTGATACGTTCCATATTTGTTGTCCTTGGTTTTCAGCTGCAGTTTGTGTGCGTGTGTGACCCACACAGCTCTGGGAACCACCAGACATGTCCCCACTGTGGTGCTCCCTTGGTCAGTGCATGACTTGTGTGTTTTTCCCTTGGGAGGATACCTTCCATAGGGGCTTAGCTATGAGAAGCGAAAGGACTGATACTCCAGAAGCATCCTTGGGAAATTAAACTGGACAAAGGGCCTGGTGGTGGGGGTTTGGCTGGCTAGGCCTGCCCCTATATTGCCCACCCAAGCATCCCGCCAGAGCCCTGCATGCTCCATGGCCCCACTGCAGCCCCGGGTGACGTTAGCTGCTCCTCCGGGGTGCTCAGTGCTGCCCACCCATTACCAGGCTGCAATCCTGAACCAGAAGCAAACTTCGGAGCCGGGGAGAAGGAAAAAGAAAATAAACTGG
>VWYK01016857.1:19167-31494 GCA_013399775.1 Semnornis frantzii | reverse complement strand
TCCAGCCCCTGGCACTCTGTGAAATGTGTAATGCACTGAGACTTACTTTGGGACAGAGCACACTTGTGTGTGTGTTAGACTTCCCGTCTCATAGCAAGAAAGTCAAGAGGAGGAGAGCTTGAATTGCAGTCATGTTTATTTGCAGTTTCTATACACACTTTCTAGGTAATCAAACTTTTCTGACACTTTTTTATGTTGTTGTGGTTGTTGTTTTTTTTGAGAGGGGCTCACAATGAAACTGTCACCGGTTTTACTAAAAATAAATACAAGACTTAAAGTGTTGCACAGCTCTAAAATATACAAAGGCTTGAATTTAATGTAAACTTTGAAAACATTTTGTGGGGTTTTTTTTGTTTGTTTTTTTGTATTTTTGTTTTGTGACTTTTTTTTTTTTTACAAAAGAAACCATCTTTGCAACAATTTAAAAAAGTTCCTTATTTACAAATATTACAAAAATACAAAATGGATGCAAGTCCATAAACCATTGTCTCTTCTGCCAGCATGAACTGGTGCTAGTACCAAAATAGTTACACTGTAACCTTCTTAATTGGTTTATTATTTATTTATTTATTTTTAAGTCTTTAAAGTCATAACCTACAGTATTTTTTCTATCTGCCACCATTGCAGCAAATGCACTCAATCACTGACCTTTGGCAAAAGCAAACATCTGCTTTATTTGCTACAACTATTCCAACGTCCTCTATGCTGCCACGACAAAAAGAAACTCAAGAAAAGGAAAAAAATAAAGGGGCAAAGACCTGTTATTTCTCAGAACATGCAGCTGTGTACCTTCAGAAATCACTTCCACAGTGTCAGTTCCAACAGTGGAGCAGCAGGATGAAAGGATGGTTCAGTGGTTACCTGATGCAAGTAGGGGGACCCTGTCTCAGGAGGTGAGTGATGTTCCCTTGACTCTACAGCTGGTCTCCTTCTATCCTAATGCACACCTCTAACACTGCAGGGGTCATAGAATCACAGAATGGCTCAAGTTGGAAGGGAGCTCAGAGCTCATCTGCTCCAACCTCCTCACCAGGCCCAGGGACACCTCTCAGCTACGCTCAGCTGCTCAAGGCCTCATCCAGCCTGGCCTGCAACACCCCCACCAAGGAGGCAGCCACAGCCCCCCTGGGCAGCCTGTGCCACACTCTCAGCACGCTCATACCGAACAGCTTCTTCCTCAGCTCCAGTCTGACCCTGCACTGCCTTAGCTCCAAACCATTCCCCCTTGGCCTGTCTGCAGCCCTCCTCAGCCAAAGTCCCTCTGCAGCCTTCTTACAGGATCCCGTCAGCTCTTGGCAGGCAGCTCTGAAGTCCCCCCAGAGTCCCTGGCATTCATGTTCCTTTGACTACCACATTTATTACAAATCTTTCTTCACAGTGGATCCAGACTCTCTTTTGAGTTTCAATCTGCTAAGAATAAAGTAGGAAATGAAACAAAAGAAATAAGACTATTTGAATGGGATTGTTCTGTGGCTATTTTATACAGGAAACATTGTCTCACCATTCAGACTAAAACATTTTCTTAGTGTCTGTTTGTTCTCTAGGTAATTGTTGATTGGTAATAAGAAGTGATCTCAATCAAATGCAGCTGTATTCCCTTTGCACTTTTGGATGGCTCCTTCACCCAGGACCAATCAACATGCTGTAAAAGTTGCTCCTGGTAGAGTTTGTTAAAGGGAGATGACTGAAGATGACAAACTAAGGATTTTCTGCCTAACATCTAAACTTCCATTGCTCACCTTCTCCAGAAAGTGTCTTGTTAGCTGCTAAACATTTCCTCCTTAAGCATTCTCCTTCATTTGCTTCACAGAGGTTCAGACCCATTCTGGTAACTAAGCTACTGATGTGATCAGCCTTGTCTCCCCCCTACCTTTCTACAGTCTGCCTCATGCTTTCAGATGATTTGAGCCTTCCTGATTTTGCAGCCCTTGGGCTGCTGGACCACCCCTTTTCCACATCACACATACCACATGCACACCGACTCTACCTCACGCCCCAGACACAACCAGGCTAGACAGGAGAATGGTCAGAAACCCTGACTGATCCGTTTGCTGTGGCAAGTGCCAGACAAAAAAAGCCTTTTGGGGAATAACATTTGGCATCTGTTAAATCATTCTGACTTGCTCAGGCTCGTTAAAATTGTAACAATTTCAGGCAGAACTTTTCTCTTTAGAAGGCGCTCTGCTCGCATTTAAAACCTCCCAGCTTCTTCATCGTTAAAAGCAAGACAAAAACGGTCAAACCTGATTCCATACCTACCACTTCCCTAACATTTACTTATGCTTCAAGCCAGCTCTCAGTGGATTTCTTTAGTACCAAAGTACACTCTTTCTGCCACGCTACTTGATCTGTCCTATTGAACACCACATTCTTCCTCGCGCTATCTTCTCTGCACTAACCTCTCCTCTACTCCAAACCATATCCTAAGGCAACCAACACCAACTGCATCAGTTCTGGACTAAGAGGGCCTTGTTCTCTGAGTAGTACGGATGGGGCTGCACCCATGGAAACTCTGGTGGCCCACAGGAGAATTCAGGCCTGTTGGTTTGATTCTGTTTAGAAAACTAAAACTTATAATTTAATAAAAAGTACAGATTCTTGCAGTTCTAAGACCAGAAAATTCATTAATTTCAAGTAATTAGGCTTTTATTTCCCTGCTTCATTTGTATCAAAGCAGCTGCTTTGATTTATCTCCGTTCCTAGATTCACAGAATGGTTCAGGTTGGAAGCGACCTTAAAGATCATCTAGCTCCAACCTCCCTGCCACGGGCAGGGGCACCCCTTCCCCTCCCACTAGACCAGGCTGCTCGAGGCCTCATACAACCTGGCCTAAGGTTCCCACCCCAGTTCCCAACCCTGTTCCACGTTTCTGGTTAAGCAAGACAAGATCCCAACCGTCCATGGCTAGCACAAGGAACCAGAGCTTTCCCCTTCCCAGCTCTGCACCGACTACAAATAATGCCTACACATACCTATTTCCCAGCTCCTTTGTTCACAGTGTCATTTCTGTCAGTATTTAGGTAGCATGAATCTCATCAGCACAAAGAGAAAGCTTCACCACGGTTACATACTGACAAATCGGAAGCGCTCAGAATTGGTTTGTGTCCTTCACAAAACGGAAGCTAATCGTGGTGAGAGGTTATAGCGACCAGGTTATGACTGTGATATGTATCCCAACAGTTAAATACTAGTACTTCTCATGCTTATCCTCTCTGAAGTGATCCCTGCAGGAATAAAGGTCCCGGGGGAGGGAGGCTGTGGGCTGGGACGCTTTAGGGCTTTGCAATCAGACACGACTTTCGCTTTGCTCTGTCGTAAGCATGCTTGGCCTTCCCCGCTGATCCTCCCAGCTGCTCCTTCCACTTAGCTTCTTCCCAGCTGCCCTAGAAAGACAAATGGTTACTGTAATCCCATTGCTGTCAGCCTTTCCACTTCCTTAGCTAAGGAGGAGAATTCCTCCTTTCCATTGCTGAATGTCGCCCTGCAGGCTGGTTGCACTGAATGTGGTTATCGGTGGCTGTGTGGATTTGTTTTTGTGTTTGATATGACAATGGTATTCACAGAATACACTTCTTACATTTGCCTTCATTTTGGCTTCTATAAACAAAGTTCTTAATGCAGTAAATTATTATTTGCTACGTCCACTTCTGGATAATTCTATTTACATGTTTTTTATCAAAAATATGGTATTTACATATGCTTAGTTCATTTCTTCTAAATTTTGTTTCAGCTCATTTTAGAGTAGAAAAATACCAATCCTCAAGAGCTTTGTATTGTTTTGTTTTCTTGTTTTTGTTGGTTTGTTTGTTTGTTTGTTTTTTCTCCCTAGGGAAGCACTACAGTGAAAGGATTTGTTTCTAACTGGGCAGCTTCTGGAAATAAACCAACCCCAAAGTCACTTAGTAACTCTTATGGAAAGTGAAATCTACAGCCACAACAAAAATTGGGAGTGAGATAAACCCAATGACGACAAAAGAAAACAGACAATAGTGGATCTTCCTCTTGGTGGAAAATGGAAGGTAAGGAAATGCTCCAGCTGTTTCCCCAGCCTCTTACAAACACAAACACATTTAAGCATTAATATTGCCCTGCTTTTTTTTCTTTTCTTTCCTGTTGACTGCTACAGCACTGGCCTCTTCTATTCACCCCTCATCCTTACAGAGCCCAGCTGGTGCTGGTCGGTGCCCGCCCTGCCTACGTTGAGCTCTGAGAAGATCGGTCGTCGTGGGGGCTACCGTCCGAGTTCTCCGTCTCCCCCTCCGAGATGGCCTGCATGGGGGTGTTGTAGAGCCTGCAGCGCACACTGTAGCGGCTGCTGCTGGCGGCTGGAGGCGCCCGCGACCGCCCCACTCGCGAAGAAGCCGACATGGGAAAGCTCTTGGAGGAGAATCCTTCCACGCTGACTCTGGGGGAGCAGGGGGAGAGCGGGGACAACGCATCAGGGCTCGCCGCAGAGGGAGGCTCCTCCAGGCTCTGGGGGGTATCCGTCGCCAGCTCTCCAGGAGACTTGGGCAGAATAGGACTCTTCAGGATTTCGGTGGCAGACATCCTGTAGCTGGAGTCGGATCGGCTGCCCTTCTTCAGGAGAAGGAGTTTAAACTCCTCGTTGGATGTGTTGGACTTTTTGGCATTCCTGTAGATGAGCCCAGGGGACCTCTGACTGCTAATGGGAGTGCCCACACTGCTGGTCGGTGGCACGTTGCTGGCAGGCAGCGTGTTGCTGGCAGGGGGCTGGCTGCTAGTTCCAGACGAGGCTCTCAACCTGTTCCTTACAGAAAGGTCTCCAGAATCCTTTCTGCCGAGAACTTTCCTTTTGGATCTGTAAAAACACAAAAGGAACACTCTGTTATATGTGACCAGCTTCAGGCTGATCTAGAGCTTGACAGGCTGACCATGCTCTCATCATCCTTCTGGCAAATACTGGGGGATAGCAGATACTGATGGCAATTTAAGCCATAATAGTTGTTGTGTAATGAATGAAACACTGAGTCACAGAGTCCCTCTCAACACCAATGTATGTAGAATCATAGAATGTCTCAGGTTAGAAGGGACCTCAGAGCTCATATTCTCCAACCTCCTTGCCATGGGCTGGGACACCTCTTAACTAGCTGCTCAGGGCCACATCCAACCTGACCTTCAACACCCTCATGGAGGAGCCCCCCACCTTGCTGGGCAGCCTATTTAAGGGTCTCACCACCCTTGTACTAAAGAACTTCTTCCTCTGATCCAATCTAACCCTGCTCTGCCTCAGCTTCAAACCATTCCCCCTTGGTCTGTTGTTAGACTCCCTCAGAAAAACTCCTTCTGCTGCCTTCCTGCAGGATCCCTTCATCTATTGGAAGGCAGCTCTGAGGTCCCCCCAGAGTATTCATTTCTCTAGGCAGAACACCCCCAGCTCCCTCAGCCTGTCCTCTTAGCAGAGAAGTACAACAATGCATATAGAGTCTTACACAATACTACTACTGCTCAGCCTAACCTATTCCACATCAGAAATCTGTCATTTCAGTTGTGAGCACAAATTTCAGCTGAATGCAAAGCACTCTAAAATTGAAGAGATGCCTTCTCATCATTCTCACTAAAACAACTCCCTCGGCTCAGAGCTGGTGGGTGGGAGGCAGGAAGCACTGCAGGTGGTTTTCCTTGGAGATGTGCATTGGTGTAGAGGCAACAGCCTGATGTTGTTATCTGTAAAGCATCCTACACATGCCATGGAGATACACTTGCCCACTAGACCATAACAAAGCTGTATTTAAATGCTACCTTTTTTGCAAACTAAGCTCAAATAAACTGCAGAAAACAGTTTCAGAACTTAAACAACCCTCCTGCAGCTGTCATTAGTGGGTGACTGTGCAGAGCTGCACGTTCCCATGAGATTAGGTGTGATGGTTTGAGGGGTTCCAGGTTATTCCTAAAAAAAACTACAGTGACCAAGATCTGTCCCAGGGGATGAACTGGTCACCCCCTGGATACCATAATTATGTTATTCAATCCCATAATCTTGCAAACACTTTAGAAGTAAGCAGCAAAGTCAATTTGTTCTCTTTTCTCCCTGCCTTTCCATCTTTTCACAAGGATCCTTATCTGGGTAACTTAGTAACTACGTAGGAGGCCTCAGTGAATCTGGCCTGCTTGGGCCAATTTGGCATGGGAGAAAATGAGCACTGGTGGTGGGGGGTTTGGTGGTTTGTGTTCTGCTTGGGGGGAAGGTTTTCATAGAATCATAGAATGTCAAGGACTGGAAGGGAACTCGAAAGATCATCTGGTCCATCCCCCCTGCCAGAGCAGGATCACCCAGAGCATATCACACTGGAACGCATCCAGATGGTTCTTGAACATCTCCAGAGAGGGAGACTCCACAGCTCCCCTGGGCAGCCTGTTCCAGTGCTCTGTCACCCTCACAGGAAAACAATTCTTCCTCAGGTTCACGTGGAACCTCCTATGCCTCATTTTCCACCCACTGCCCCTTGTCTGCCACCCATTGCCCCTTGTCCTGTCACCAGGCATCACCCAGCAGAGCCTGGCTCCATGTCACTGAGCATCACCAGGACTTCCTATGTATCCTGTATCTGTGTTAGGTGTGTTAAGGCTTCCCATATGCTGGATCTTTGCCTGTGCATTTATAAACACAACCTTTCTGTATTTTCTTCTCCAGTGAGAGCCTTATTATTTTACTGCCTTTTTTTCCTTAGAAGGAGAGTAAAGCAAGATAATCTCAGTCTGTCATGCTCTTACACAAAAACCTAAGACATTAGGTCACCTGTGAATGACTGCAAAGAGGTCCTCGGTGGTGCGCGGCTTGTTCGGCGACACAAAGACGTCCTCGGTGTCAGCCTGCAACTCCTCGCTCAGCGGAGACATGAGGGACTCGTCGCTTGGAGAAGACTCTTGAACAAGGAAAGAGGTCATGCTGTGAGTCAGAACCCTCTTTAGATCCTCTGATCTAAACATCATGGATGGGGCATGGTGTAGCCCTTAAAGGGGGCACTGCTAGGGACCGGAACTGGGATCTCCTATCTACTGTGCAGCTGTGATAAAAAGGTTCCTCTGTACCCAGGGCTAGTGCTCCTTCTTTTTCAGCTGAAACACTGCACAAGGGGGAAGAGAACTAAATTTGGAATAGAGTTGTAGAATGGTCTGGGTTGGAAGGGATCTCGAAAGGTCATCCTGTCCAACCCCCTCTGCATTCAGCAGGGACATCCTCAACTAGATCAGGCTGCCCTGTTAAGCCTCACCTTGAAGATCTCCAGGGATGGGGTCCCAACTCACTCCCTGGGCAACCTGTTGCAGTGTTGCACCATCCTCACGGTGCAGAACTTGTTCCTAACATCCAACCTGAATCTACTTTGCTCTACTTTGAAGCCATTGCCCTCTAACCTGTAAGTACAGGCCTTTGGAGTCTCTCTCTCCACCCTTCTTGTAGCCCACTTCAGGTACTGGGAGGCTGCTCACAGGTCTGCCTGGAGCCTTCTCTTCTCCAGGCTGCACAACCCCAGCTCCCTCAGCCTGTCTTTGTAGCAGAAAAAATGAAGTATTTTTGACTTGCCTGCCATTTAACAGATCAAGAAGGGCTCTGAACTTAAACCCCCAGAGTCAATCTGATTTGCAACTCCAGCCTGCATGTTGCCTCCTCTCCCAGTCACCTCTGAAGCTGCCTGATCTGACGTTGTGCAGAAAGAGTTCCCAACTGACCTTTCAGTGTAGGCTCGCCGGTGCCACCCACAGTCTCGTCCACCCTGCCGTCATCAGAGGCACTTTTGGTCGGGATTCCTGATGTAAGATCGTTTTCCTGCTTGCCACTCACTTCGCCAGGTGAACTCACTGCTGCCACCTCAGCTTCGTAGCTGATGTTCCTAGGCACATGGTGGCTTACTTCGGGTTGCTGCTTAAGCTGATCGTTGACGGCTGCAATCTCCTCGGCCTGAACTGGACTTTCACCCACTGGCCCAGCTTCCAGCCTCCCCTCACCACCTGCAGAGAGCTTTTGCTGATCCTGTGCCTGCTGGAGGTCATGCTCTGTTTCTGCTCCCTGGTCAGGTTTCTTAACTTCTTCATCATCACCACCTGCAAGGACAGCTGATCCCTTCTGAAACCCATCCGTGGAGGCAGTACACGTCTGACTCAGAGTGCCTTCTGGCGAGTGCTCAGTGACTGCCTGTGTTTGGTCCTTCCCAGGTTTGATTTCCACCAGGTTCAGGCTTGCTGAAGCTACAGGTTCTTGCTCACAGCTATTCTGCCCACCGAAGGAGGAGCTTTTCTCTAAAGGTGGCTTTCCAGGGCCCGCTTCTGCTGGGGAAGCATCAATGTAGGACATTATGGCCTCCTCTGTGGAGTACTGACGCGATACTGGTTTCTTAGTTAACAGAGGCCTCATTTTGCCTGGAGAAACATCAGTGGCCAACAGGGCAGTTTCCTGTATGCAGAGCAGGTCTGGGGCACTGCATTTCTGTTTGCCACCTTCAGGCTTGTTGACTGCCCGCAGGTGGACAGACTTGAGGACAGAGGGAGTGATGGCAAGGGCAGAGGGAGGGTTGGGGTTTAGGGCTTCCCCGACTGCGCTCTGCTTGCTGTGGCTGAAGGCGTGCAGCTGGTGCCTGTGAGTGAAGGGCTTGCTCAAGACGTTGTGAAGAGCACTTAGGTCGAGGTGAGTAGGAGGTATAATTGGAAGCTCGAGGTCTTTGCTGACTGAGGGGGTGCCATCTTTTGAAAGGGGCTGCTGTAGCGATGACTTCCTCTCTGGGACTTTTGGCTTCCTCTTGCTCCCCCCTGGGGACAGGGGTCCCGAAAAGAAAGCAGTTGGAAAAGAAGAGGTGGGTGTCTCTGACTGGCTGGAGTACCCGCTGGAGGGTGAGGCTAAGCCTGCCAGCTTCTCAGGGGAGGCCAGTTTAAACTCATTATCAACAGAGGGGAGGGAGGGGGTGGTGGCTCGGGATCCAGACTGGGACGTCTGGGACTCAGAGCTCTCTGGCGACTTGATGCACTCTATGACTGTCGTACCCGTAGCGGTGCTCGAATTGGACAAGGACCTGTAAGGATCACTGGATTTCAAGTCGTTCAGAAGCCAGAGGTCTGCATAGTGAGGTTGTTCAGCACCTTCATCTTTAAAGGAGGGGATATCTGCAGTCTCAAATGGAGGGTCCTTTAATCCACTGTCACTCTGGTTTGCCCAAGGGAGCTCCTGCTTGGCTGGCACGTTGGGACATTCCACTCGGGAAGAAGGTGTGTTTGAAAACTCAAGGGGCAGCTTCATCTCCCTGGCAGTGTGCGAGACGTGCTGGGCACCGCCCATCTTTGGTTCTCTCTTGTCAGGAAGGTCAGTGCTGCTCTCTGATTTCCTCAAGGATGAGCTGCGTTTTGGTGGGGCTGGCTTTGCCTTTGGTTTCTTCAGTGAGATGCTCTGCCGCCCCTGCCTCCTGTGGCTCACGCACTCCTGCCAGGCACAGTCAGCCAGGCTGGAGGTCATGCTCCCGGCCTGGCCGTTCTCAGAGCCTGGAGCTGCATAGTTGCAAATATAGCTTTTATTACCCTTGAGACCGCAGTCAAAGTGCATGGAGGTATAGTATCCTTCGGTATCCACGGAAAAGTGAGAGCTAGTGTCTGCCTTGTCAGAGGGGGTCTTTTCAAGGAAGCTGTCGTAGGTGGCCATGCTGGTGAAGCTGGGACACCCCAAGCTGTCAGCCTTCGGGCGCTCCGGGCTGAAGTCCTGGCGACAGGAGGCGTCATGGTGGTGGTGCAGGTAGTTCCACTCACTGTCACTCGTGTTGCTGTTGTTGGGGTCATCCAGCAAATCTGCCACAGTGGAGGTAAAGGAGCTTGCCCTGTGGCCCCTGACCTTGTCTGCATGGTCACCGAACTGCTCCATGATGGAGATGCTGGAGTCCTCGTTGGCATTGGGAGCGGTGTTGAGCGACAGCTCCGAGTCACAGTGCGAAGAGCCTGTCAGCGGAGGAGAGGCAGCAGGAGGAATGGTTTCAGATGTCTGGGAGGGACATGTGGAGCTGCTCCCACTCCAGTTGCCACTGGAGGACTGGTGGTCATCTTTCTGGTCCATGTGGCTGCTGAGCAGGACGCCTGCTGTGGAGATGGAGTGAATGGGGCTCCCGAAGGTGTCCGAGTTGGATGAAATCTCGCAGCTGCCCGAATCTGCCATCCTGGACAGCCGCGACCTGCCCCGCTCGCCGATGCCGTGATCGGGGCTGTGCAGGTGCTGAGGACATGTTAAACCCACGGGCTGGTGCTCTTGGGAGCCCTGCTTGCTCAAGACCTCCTTGCCCTTTGCTTGGATCCTTTCCTGGCCAGCTAGGAAGCACTCCGCTTCATACTCTGCGTTCTTGGCGGTGCCATCCTGATGGCCCTCACCGGCCCGGGCGCCCTCACGAGGGAGGCTGCGCGAGCGGATGCGGCTGCTGACGGTGGCAGCGAAGATGGCATCGCCGTTGTCTGCCAGCACCAAGATGTTGCCAGCGGAGTGGGAGAGGGAGGCGACGACGCTTTGCCCCCTCTGGGCGCGGATGCGCCGCCGGGAGGGAGCGGCTATCAGGATCTCCTCCGTCTGGCACTCCGAGTCACGGGTGCCTGACCGCCTGCCACCGCAGCCGGGGAAGTCCGGGTTGGTGTGCACGATCACGTTGCGCTCCCTCGCCACCGGTGACTCGTCTGAATCTGGGACACACGGAAAGCCTGGTGAGCGGCAGCCAGCTCAGGAGCTGCCGGCGCCAGACCACCCCCCGAGCAACCCTGGGAGCACTCGCTGCTGCCTTCTTACTTCTGCAACCTCGCTGAGCGCTGGGCCAAACTGAGCTTTGCTATCGAGAGCATAGAAAGGCACACCTTGGCCCGGCGAGGCAGGGGCGGCATTCTTCCTAGTCCTGCACTGTGAGCTCAGTTCTCCTACTTCTGCAATGAGATCTCGGGTGGAGCTGATCTTGCTGCAGTAAGTACTGAGATAATTATTACGTTTTTAGGGTTTATCACCCTGTTTCAACTAGTTAAAGGCAGTTTTCGGAGTGGCTGCTGGGCAAAACAAATTTGGCATTTCTAAAAATGCTCTTTTCATTACCTGTCTGTTCAGAATTTGCATTTTCTGCTTCTTTACTACCGAGAACATTTGCGAGGCCACAGGAGGATCTTTATTTCATAGGTTCTCTGGTTGCTTATTCCCCATGATAAGCATTCCTTGTGCTTCTGATCGAGTTTGGTGGCAAGGGACCAAGACACTAGAGCCACCCACAGCTACAGATGTGTATTAGGAAATAATGATCCTGTTAGTTCTGGTTTGGGTCAATACCAAATCTTGCACCAGGTTTTCCACCAGTGGAGCTGCTTCTAATTGATCTGTGCCAAAACTGCTCCATTTGGGTAAATGTTCTTGGTAATAAAGAACAGAAGGAACTAAGGACAGGTGCGCTAAACAAAGCTTCCCACAGAGTCCCAGCAGCTCTAAGGCACACCCCCAGCTCCTCGTCTGAGTGAGTTATCCAGCTGTGGCCACAGCTCATCACTACTTTGCTGAGCAACATCTGTCAGTTCTTCACCTTCAGCTCCCCTCACACAAGAAAAAACTTTCACTTAATCTAGTTACTTTTTATGCACATTAACTATGAGTTCATAACAGAAATAAAATGGGGAAAATAAAAGGAGAAAGGAAAACAAAGAACTGATTAACATTTACACGATAAGAGCCGAACACGTACATCTATATTACTCAGTAAGGCCTCTGGTGCATCAAGCCCACTTGGGGTAATATAGCTTTATTCACTGTAGTAAATAAACAAAACAAAAAAAAAACCAAACCAAAGCACACCACATCATTCCCAAACTCACACGAGCATTTACATTTTTTCCAGGTCTTTTGTCTTTGGAAGGCTGGCTACCAGCTGGTATCCCTGCAATTTAAGTGGGTTAGAAAAAGCTATCTATGGAAGAGTTGTATTTATACTACACCTATTTCTTGTTGCACTCTTCTGGGGATGCCAGAGATGGTTTTCCTCCTCCTCAACTTTCGTCTCCGTTGTAGTACAGATTGGGAATGAACAAGAGAGCAGCGTATGCTAGCCTCTCTGTCAAAACCAACTCCTGCAACCCATAAATAGGTCTCATTAGCCTTTAGAAATAGTAAACAAATTTTCATGGCTGGAACGCAGTGGAGGTATGTGAGCTTGGATTAAGAAGCCTGTGAATAAACATAAGGGAGCCCTTATGTAGCTTGTATGTAAACGGTATCACAGTACATCACAGTTCTTTACATCTAATTCCAGCTCCCCCTCCACAGCCTGGTCTGTCAAAAATAACAGAAAGCAAAATAAAAGAAAATTTAAATAGAAAAAAAAA
>VWYK01016857.1:1562-19149 GCA_013399775.1 Semnornis frantzii | reverse complement strand
AAAAAAAAAAAAAAAAAAAAAGAAGAAAGATATAAAGGAAAAAAAAAAAGGAAGGGAAAGAAAAAAAATAATGAAGGAAAATAGAGTTGAGAGCTGTTGGTAGCAGGGCATCTTACAGCTATTTATGCATCTGTCATCAGGACAATGACAGGAACACATCTGCAAAGAGTAATCTCTTCGGCTATGACCTGACTTATTTTTAAGCAAGTAAGAGCAAGGAAACAATTTGAAGGTCTAAAGCCACATTGCAGTGATCAAGGGCTTCTTAGGAGACCAATGTGCCGCAGGGGCTAACATTTCAAAAAGGAAGGAGACAGCTAAAATGGGGCCAAGTCCTCGTGCAAGTTTAGAGAGTGTTCTTTGTGAAGAGGACGCATGGTCAAGGGTGACACAAATGGGCAGCTGCTTATTTATTTGAATCTTGATGTTTGCAAGAGCTCAGCTAAATGGCAAGTTGCATGGGAGTCCGCTCTGGGCATGGAAGGGCTCACACAGCCAGTCAGAACTCTCAGTTTGGATTTCAGAGCCCAGGTTCACAGGCACATTGATTTTTTGACGCTGGAAGGGGTTGCCCAGGGAGGTGGTGGAAGCCTCATACCTGGAGGTGTTTAAGGCCTGGCTGGAAGTGGCTCTGGGCAACCTGATCTAGTGTGAGGTGTCCCTGCCTATGGCAGGGGGGTTGGAGCTGGATGATCCCTGTGCTCCCTTCCAACCCTGACTGTTTCTATGAAGGTTACCTACTCTTATCAGCATGAGGTGAATGTCAGGAGAAAGTCAGGTTTTCTTTATGATTCCTTGTCATTAGCACAAGGAAGAGTCTCTTTGTTGGTTTTTTTTTTTTTTTCACCCTGTGTTGTCCAAATGAAGTCCAAAGGAGGCCTGCCAGAAGCAGCAGCCACCTGCACTGGCTGCTTGTAGAGCTGCACAGTCACACTCTCTAAAGCTGACATGGGACAGGTCTGAAAACATCATCAAATCACAGAATGTTTTGGGTTGGAAGGGACCTCTAAAGGTCATCTAGTCCAACACTCTGCAGGAAGCAGGGACACAGAATCACAGAATGGTTTAGGTTGGAAGCGACCTCAAAGATCATGTTGCTCAGAGCCCCTTCCAACCTCACTTTGGATGTTTGCTGAGATGAGGCTTCTACATCTCACTGAGCAATTTCTGCCAGTGTTTCACCATCTTCATTGTAAAAACATTTCTCCCTTATACCTAGTCCAAATCTGCCATCTTTCAGCTTAAAACCATTACTGCTTGTCCTTTCCCAACAGACCTTACTAAAAAACACCATCCACATCTTTCTTAAAGGCCCCATTTTAAGTATTGAAAGGCTGCAATAAGGTCTCCCTGAAGCCCTCTCTCCTCCAGGTTGAATGACTCTAAATTCTCTCATCCCTCAGTGACATGTGGCAGGTCCATAAAAACCAGGAACAGAAGGATCTCTGGGACAGTGGTTTGTAATCTTAAGAAAAATGTACAAACTAAACCAAACAAAAAGGAAAACAACAACAAAAAATAAAATAAAATAAGTAAGAGATCCTGCTAAGAGGCTCTGGTTTAGTACTGTATAATTATAGAAACCATAATTATACACAGACATACACATACAGGTTAACACTACAGAACAATGTCAAACATGAAAAAGTAACTTTCTTGTAAAAGTTCTTCTTGAAATCTACTACAGTGAAGTAAGAGGCTTCAGACAGATGTCCTGTAAGCACCCTGGAATAAGCACAGGAAGAACTTTCTTTAGTAGGGAATCACAAAGTGCCATAAACTCCCGTTTGAGCCAAAAAAAAAAAAAAAAAAGTGAAGGTTTCTTAGGGTTGGGAGAAAAAAAACAAACCCAAAAAAAAAAAAAAAGGAGAACTGAAAAGCAAACTCTTTGAAACGAACAAACAAAAAACCAACCCTCAATCAGCATCTTTGCTGGGTTTTCAGCAACTGTGAGTTAGCCAAACATGCTCTGTGCGGCAGATGCACCGAGGGGAGATCCCCGGTGGGCAGTGGAAGAGGGCAGCTCCTCCCCGTGAGGCATACAAAATTATTCCCCTTAGTGCTAATGAGAATGAGAGACAGAAACAGCCAGAAGATTACCTACCAGTCTTGGTCTGTAAAACTGATCAGTGGAAATTTGGGTCCAATGTATGGCAGGTGGAGTCTAGGCAAAAATGGCTATTACTGGAAAAGTTAACACTGGTCCCGGCCCTAACTCCTCTCAACAGTCTTAGGCGATGTTAGCCGTGGGAGGAAGAAGCCCACACCAGGTAGGGTCTCACACTGTGTCTAGACACAGCATCATTTTCAACCCAGCTTTGCCTTGTGGAAACCTGCCACACTCTCTCTGACTTCCCACAGGGAATTCTATGGGGAGCAGCCAACCTGTGGCCTCAGCCAGCCAGCTGCCAGCCTTCAGGCAGGGAGCTACCGGAGGGGCTGTGCAGGCAGCCCTACTGCCTGGCTGCCTTTCCTCACGTGGGGCACCAACTGGCCAGAAGCACCATGTTGGTGTCAAGGACACCTGCTCCTGGCTTGCAGCTCCTTGGATGGGCAGAGCTGGTGGCACTGTGCAGTGTCACCTCTGCTGCTGGGACGGGGGGAACCGAGACTGCATTACTGTCACCAGGAGGACTCGTGCAGCTGATGGCTGAGCAGGTCGAGACTTGTCACTGTGACACTGTGGGACAGATGTGCTGCCAGCACAAAAGCCCAGAGCAACTCATTTGGGGGCTGAAGCTGGACCATGGGCATACAGTCCTCCCCAGCATCATGGTGACCCTGTAGCCTACCTTGCAGGAAGTCTGGGCACTGCAGTGAGTGGGATGTGAAGGGCTGCGACCTCCCCCACAAGTCCCCAGATTTCTGGCAAAATAGAATTAAATACAAATCTTTCCTCTGAGGAATTAAGGCTAACTGAAAGCTCTTTTTTTCCCCCCTTTTTTCCCCTGACTTCTTATATTCCAGTTTTAAACCAGGGAAGTCAGCCTATTTTATTCTCTTAGAATAATCAACACTGAAGTGTGAAATATTATGGAGGAAAACTCAGATCAACTTTTATCTTTACCATAAGCTCTCTGGAAGGAGAGAAAGAGAGAAAAAACAGAGAAAGAAAAACAGCCTGTTTTTTGATTCTGGAAAGAAGCAATCCAAATTTTTTTTTATTCTGGAAAGAAGCAATCAAAAGTTTTGATTCTGGAAATAAGCAACTCAATTTTTTAGTCTGGAAATAATCCGGTTTTTATTCTGGAAATAAGCAAGAATTTTGTTTTGTTTTGTTTTAAATTCTGGAAATAAGCAATCCATGTTTTGATTCTGGAAATAATCCATTTTTTATTCTGGAAACAAGCAATCCATCACATTTAACAGGTGATATACCTGCTGCTTCTAGAAACAATTTCTCCTTCAAAGAAATCAAATGCACCCCAGGGTTGTAGATCTCAGAGAAAACACCATTACTATACCTTCAGCTTAGCTGCTGAGATCTGAGAGTGATGGTTTGCATGCTACACAGACATGCCTTGCATGTTTAAAGCACTGCAACTAGCAGCCTATATTCTCTAGTTTCTCTCCTCCTGCTACACATGACAATCATTATGATTAATTTTGGTGCCTTTCTCTATTATTTCTGTATTTTCAAAAGAAAAAGTGATTTGAGGGCTCTGTATAAACACAGCCTGTAGGTTATCTGCACAACAGAAGGGCATTGTTCATCCAGGGAAGCAATGGTCTCTGACACCACTCCAAAAGGATGGGCCAAATCAATCCTAGATGCAGCCTCATTGATGAAGCATCCAGCATGAGGGATTAATTTAGCCCCATGGCCTTCCAGAAAACTAAATCCTCAAGCTGGGGTCTTTGCCCCCTAGACTTCCAATCAATTAAACACAAAAAAATCAGGACTTGATTTCCAATCAATTAAACAAAACAAAACAAAACAAACAAAAAAAAAATCAGGACTTGACTTCCAACCAATGAAACACAAAAATCAGGACTTGAGTCCCAATGAATTAAATGCAAAAATCAGGAATGAATCCCAATGAATTAAACACAAAAATCAGGACTTGACTCCCAATGAATTAAACACAAAAATCAGGACTTGACTCCCAATAAATTAAACACAAAAATCAGGACTTGACTCCCAATAAATTAAACACGAAAATCAGGACTTGACTCCCAATGAATTAAACACAAAAATCAGGACTTGACTCCCAATAAATTAAACACAAAAATCAGGACTTGACTCCCAATAAATTAAACACAAATCTGTACTTGACCTCCCCTGAACCGTGCAACAAACAAATAAATAATAAAAGAAGAGAAGAGATTTGTACCAGTGACATTGATGGGGATAATGCAAGAAGAAATCACTTGGGCATCCTGTTTCATTTTCTCCTCTGGAGTTGGGAGAGGTAGTGCTTTACTCCAATTGGTTTGCTTATCCAGTGTAGAAGGGATATTGTGTATTGGATTTTTCGGCCTCTGCCCTAACATGACATCTGTGTCGTCCTCGGCTGGGTGGGACTGCAAACGAACAGAGTCAGAATCAGTGTCTCCCACTCAGGCCACACCAGGCTCGTTTTGAAACAAAAGCAAGACACACACAGATCAGAAAGCAACGACAGGGAGGCGAGAAGAAATCGTCCTAAAGTCACGCAGCGCGACGGAGGAGACCCACGTCCTGCTGAGAGGAGGAAAATACCTTCGGGTCGTGGAGTCCAGCGTCTTGGCAGCGACCTTCCCGGCACATCTCTGCCATCAGAAGGGGCACATCCTGCGCTCCACTGCAAGCCTGCCCTCAATCACCAGCAGCCTTAGACACGGGGCACTCGCTTGCACCAGCCAAGCTTTTGGGCACCCCAGCTGGCTGAACACCAGCAAGGACTGGCCCCATAACACCATTCGTTTAAAAGACAAGCACTGGAAGGCCCAAAGCTTTAAAGAAAACCCCTCCCTACCTCGGCAAACCCTTTTGCATTTCGTTTTTCCAAACACAGAGCCAAAGTTCCAGCAGCTATGGGGTGGGCAGCAGCAGTGCTGAGGTGGGGGGACAGTGGCCAAAGAGTAGGGCAGCCCCCAGCAGAAGAAAGTCAAAAGGTTCTTTAGAGACCAGGCAGGTTTTGACAGCATGCTGGGTGTGGAAGAGAAAGAAATGGATGGAAAGGGAAGTGGGGGTGGGGGGAGAAACAGAGTTTATTTTCTTTGGGGAGAAACAATAAACTCCCCAAAGACCCCATCTTGCCAAGCCCCTATAATTATTTCCCCTGGTAAAAGAAAAATCAAATTAAATGTGTTTTCATCTGCTGGCTACCAGCTCAAGTGTTTTTGGGAGGCTCGAGTTTGTTGGAAGGCTCAGTTTGGTGGGTGGTTTTTTTTGTTTGTTTTGTTTTGTTTTTTGGGGTGTGTGTGTTCTCTTTCTTTCTAAAAAAAAAAAAAAAGAACCCCAAAAACCCCAACAAAGGCAAAGAAAAAAAGCCAAGAGTTTGTTTTGTTTGGAAGGGCTGGGGAGGTAGAAACACTTACCTTTTCCTGCCCTCACTTTTCCCATCAATACATCCTTCTATAAGCTGTGGGAACTCTTCGGCCAGCCCAGCATGTCCATCTGCCTGTGCCTCTTGCAGAATGAGGCGCAGCCCCTTTCAGGCTGGCTCCTGAATTCCCAGCTGCCGAACTCCCAGCCTTCCCCCTTCACGCCTGCTGTTTACACCTCATTTGCCCGTTTTAGTTTCGCCAGCCAAGAGGCCGAAGATAAAAACCTCCCTCCGCAGCTCCTTGCGCAGGCGGGCGCTGAGCACCGCGGGCTCAGCATCGCGCCTGCTCTGCCATTGTACTTCTGCCAGCTCTCCTCCTCCTCCCGGGCTCCTCACAAATCCCAGGGGAATGAACCCACCTCGGGCTTGCCAAGCAGCGCTATGCGCCCCAAAAGCACTGAAGGCAGCTGCTGCTGTGGCTGACGGAGGCCACGCACTTACCTCGCCAGCATCACCTCACGCAGCACCCCCAGCACCGAGCCAACACAGGCGTCCTCCTCCTCCTCCCCCTCAGGCACAAACCCCCTTTTTTCCCCACGTAGGATTTCAGTCAAACATCGCAGCTCTCTGCCTGCCTGCAGCTTTTGTGCCAATCCCCGGCAGACATGAATAGCTCATATAAACTTCAAGCACAAAAGACTTTGTTTCCTAGGTAACTCTCCCCCTCCCCTCCAAAAGTTTGATGCACGCATGTAACAACAAAACCCCAACCCAACCCCTGGACACAGGCACCACACACACACACACAACACACACCCCCAGAGGCTGCATTTCTTGCTGAGTCCTCCCTTGGATGACAATGAAGCACTGGACAAAGCAGGCAAAGTGACCCTAGCTGCCAGAGCTCCTCCTCCTCTCCAAGCAGTGGCATCAACAAATGGCCAGAAAAAATTTAGACCTGCTGCTGGGAACCAATTTCTTACCGTTGAGGAAATAAGAGAAGGAAAAGGGGTACCGTGGCAAAACCCACTGTGTGCTGGTTTGAGGCTCGTTGGAATATTTGAATGAGAGAAATGAGGTTACTGGCTGTGAAAACAATGGTGATGTCTATTGCACTCATAGGCTTTGCTTAGACATCTAAAAGCAAGGACACAAAGATAAAATCAGTCTCTGCCTGCCTGCCGCCGTATTAACTCTTCTGCCCGAACCTGCATAGTCCCAACTAATCATTCTGCTTCTAACATCCAAACAGGACACACTGCAAGAGAAGGAAATGCTGGCACTATCCAGGAGTCTGCCTCGTAAAGGAGGTGTTAACAGGAGGTGGCCTCGTGGCCACCAGCTCCCGAAAACCATCAGAGGTGAAGGATGAAAAGGGATGGGGGGGAGGAAAAAAAAAAGAAAAATAAAAGAAAAAAAGGAAAAAGAAAGTAATGATTGTGTCTTACTGCCACGAGAACCCCAGAAAAGGCTGCTTTTAGCATAGGAAAGCGAGCAAGTGAAAAGCAAGGAAGAGGAAGGGTTAGGAGCTGGAAGGGAGCAGAGTGAGACAGGGCTTGTTAGTGGAGGATTTTGCTTGGTTTTCCAGTACCTTTCTACTCCAGGGGACCATGTGGCAACACTCAATTGGGGAGGGCGAGCGGGTGCTGCTAAACTAGAGAGGTGACATGTGGAGAAAAACAAAACAAAACAGACAAAAACACAGTCAAAATTAAAATTAAAAGCACACACAAAACGTTTCTGGTCAAAACAAACTTGTGGGGATAAACTTGTGGGGATAAATGAGCACGGGAAGCAAACCGAGCAGAGAGTTCCAGCCTCTTGTGTTCCTCCTGATGGGGGTTTTGTTGGGCTTCTCTGCAACATGCAGCTCAAGCAAACTGTGCCCACGGAGTGGTTTGGAGCCCTGGTGAAGTCTGTGCTGATTTGGCTTACTCAGACCTGACAAAAGCAGGGTGAAATGGGTGTACCCTCCTCGTACAGACCTGATTATATTGTCCCAAGAGTTGCCCTCTATTGATTCAGTAACTGCTTGGAGCTGAAGCAGCACAAAGGTGTGCAGCCAGTTCCACTACAGATGATTTATTTCATAACACAGGAAAGTTATTTGGTTTTTGTTTTTTTTTTTTTTTCCTTTGCATGAGGTATTTAAGCAATGGATATAAATAATGCTGGGCCTGAGGGTGAGTTATCAAGCACATTGATTACTGAGGCTCGCTGATGTGAGCATAGCAATGATGCTGATGTGACCATTACATTGTGCCAGAGTGACAAGGGCCAGCTGGACTTTTCTGTCAGTGTCTATAATGCCTGAAAGGGGACCAACAGAAATGCCCACAGCATCCTGGGTCTTGATGCATCCTTGTGCCTCTGAGATCCCACTCTGCTGGAAGCTCTGATTTGTTTGTTGCAGTATCACAGAATCAGTCAGGGTTGGAAGGGACCACAAGGATCATCCAGCTCCACCCTCCCTGCTGTGGGCAGGGACACCTCACACTAGATCAGCCTGGCCAGAGCCTCATCCAGCCTGGCCTTAAACATATCCAGGGATGAGGCTTCCACCACCTCTGTGGGCAACTCCTTCCAGGCTCTCACCACCCTCCTGCTGAACAACTTCTTCCCAACATCCAGTCTGAATCTCCCCATTTCCAGCTTCACTCCATTCCCCCCCAGTCCTATCACTACCTAACAGCCTAAAAAGTCCCTCCCCAGGTTTCTTGTAGACCCTTTCAGATACTGCAAGGCCACAAGAAGGTCACCTGGGAGCCTTCCCCTCTCCAGCCTGCACAGCCCCAACTCCTCTTTCCAAAATCACAAATGAAGGATGACTTAGAATCACAGGATCATTCAGGTTGGAAAAGGTCTCTAAGAACATCAAGTCCAACTCTAACTCAGGGTTCTTTTAGAATAGGAAATTAAACAGAAAAAGAGATAATGGACATAAACCCAACCACAGGAAATTCCAACTCAACATGAGAAAAAAACCAAAACCTCAGGTGCCAGAGGCCTGGGGCAGGCTGCCCAGAGAGGCTGCAGAGTCTCCTTCTCTGGAGGTATTCAGCTCCTCCCCTGGCAGGGTTCCCATGTGCCCTGCCCTGGGTGCTGCTGCTCTGGCAGGGCGGTTGGACTGAATGATCTGTGGAGGTCCCTTCCAACCCCTAACATTCTGTGGGTCTACAAAGAAAACAGCTCTGTTATCCCTTCAAAAAGTCCTGGCATGTGAAACCTCCTCCCTNTCCTAACATCCAGCCTGAACCTGCCCTGGCACAGCTTGAAGCTGTGTCCCCTTGTTCTGTCCCTGGGTGCCTGGGAGCAGAGCCCAACCCCACCTGGCTACAATCTCCTTTCAGGTAGCTGTAGAGAGCAATGAAGTCTGCCCTGAGCCTCCTCTTCTGCAGGCTGCACACCCCCAGCTCCCTCAGCCTCTCCTCACAGGGCTGTGCTCCAGGCCCCTCCCCAGCCTTGCTGCCCTTCTCTGGACACCTTCCAGCACCTCAACATCTCTCTTGAATTGAGGGGCCCAGAACTGGACACAGCACTCAAGCTATGGTCTGACCAGTGCTGAGTCCAGGGGCAGATGGAGTGCCCCAGCCTGCTGGCCACACTGTTCCTGATCCAGGCCAGGATGCCATTGGCATTCTTGCCCACCTGGGCACACGGCTGGCTCATGTTCAGTCACCTGTGGTGAGTGAACCACAGAGCTGTGGTGAGTCTCAAAAGGCCTAATTCTGTTCCTTCTCCTATTCTCTTCCTATCTATGCAGCACCTCCTGCACTGTCCTACTCTCATGTCCAGGACTCAAACCATGGGAAGCCTCCACATGAGTTGTCCATAAGCCTTACAGTAGAGCAAAAGGGAGGAAAAGAAGAGTTCAGATCCCAGTTTACATTTCCAGCAAGTTGTTTTCTCCCCAGGTCAGTGCAAAACCAGCTGTGCCGAGGGCAGGAAAGTCCTTATCACAGGAGAAACACTATTGTTCCTGTAACAAAGGCTGTGGAAACACTGAGCACATCAACCAGCTCAGTTTGTTCTTCACCTGCGGTCCTCTGGCCAACTTTCCAGTCACTTGCTCTGAGCAGCCTGACTGCAGCTGCTGGGACCAGGATTTGAGCTGTAATTAACCCTTCCTATGGGAGATGGTGGAGGATCTCTGGGGAGGGTCAAGATAGTGCTGCTGAGGCAACAGGAGTCAAGGATATAAAAATCTTTGCCATGTCCTGCAGAGGCCTTTGATGGTCCTAAGCAGAGCACAAGGAGAAGAGGATGGGAGGGACTTTGTGCCCAGAGCTCTAAAGCACCACTTCGTGCACAAGGAGAAACAGTGAGACATCAACTTTGGCTTGGAGGAAGTTCTGCTACCCAACCTGTCCTGTCAGTGCAGGGCTTCACCACCTCCCACACCTGCCGTTCTTTGTGATACCTTGAGGAAGACCTCTCCAGCTGGGTGCACCCACAGCCACCACGGGATGTGCTGAAGCCTTGGGTCCTTGTTTAAGCACAGCAACTTCCCAGGTAGGTCCCTGCCATGCAGAAGCAGGACTCAGACGGAGGTCACCAGGTGAAGTGCAGCTCCTGCTGGCACAGGGGTGCCGATGCCATCGCTACCTTGCCAGGGGCTCCTGAGGTCACTCTCTGCCTGTCCCCGGGCAGCTGAAGCATGCTGCAGTACAGCAGCAGCCTCGGCATGGCGACCCCTCCACGCTGGCAGAGGCAGAGAGCTGCCATTCTTCAGAGGCTCTCCTTCCCTCAGCAGACCAGAATATCTCTAAATGCCCCAAGTAAATACGTAATTAAGCAAGAAATTATTATTACATAGCCAAGGCTGTTCTGGTCCGATGGGCAAATCTGCAGTGAGGCAGTTTTCAAAGGGAATTGCTTTTGTGTGGGTGTGCTTGGCAAATAGCAAGGGTGATAATCAATCTCTTAAATACAAAGCCAGAGCACTTTAAATAGGCCTTCTCCTTCTAATGGGCTAAGATTGCTTCCAAGCCAAACTGGAGCATAATTGCTTGAGTAGGGATTTATTCTGCATTCACTGATGAATCTTTATTTTCTTAGCTGTTCCATCAGCTTTGCTCACAGAGGTGCCACTCTGCTTCTGAAACTGCTTGGCAGTGCAAATCTTGGCTGCATGTGCACATGATCACAGAGTCACAGGGTGTCAGGGGCTGGAAGGGACCTCCAAAGCTCATCCAGTCCAACCCCCTTGCCAGAGTAGGATCTCCTATACCAGAGCACACAGGAACACATCCAGGTGGGTTTGGAATATCTCCAGAGAGGGAGCCTCCACAACCCCCCTGGGCAGCCTGTGCCAGAGTTCTGTCACCTTCACAGGGAAAAAAAATTCTTCCTCAGGTTCACATGGAACCTCCTCTGCCCCAGCTTCCACCCAGTGCCCCTTGTCCTATCATCGGGCATCACCCAGCTGAGCCTGGCTCCATCCTCCCAGCACTCACCCTGCATATCTTTATAACCATTGCCAAGGTCACCTCTCAGTCTCCTCCTCTCCAAGTCCCAAGCCCCAGCTCCCTCAAGTTCTGCTCANACCACCTCTCTGGGCAACTCCTTCCAGGGTCTCACCACCCTCATGCTGAAGAACTTCTTCCTAACATCCAGTCTGGATCTTAGAACACATTCTGTAATTCTGTGATCCACAACCTCCCTGGGAAACCTGTGTCAGTGTCTCACCACCCTGACTGGAAAGAATTTCTTCCTAATCTTCAGTCTCAATCTGCCCTCCTCAAGCTTTAATCCATTCCCTCATCCTGGCACTCCCAGGAGGCCAGGCTGAGGGAGCTGGGGCTGGCAGTTGGCAGCAGAGGAGCCTGAGGGCTGCCCTCAGTGCTGTGCTAAAGATGTGCAGGGCAGTGTCAGGAGGACACAGCCAGGCTGTGCTCAGGGGTGGCCAAGGGCAGCACAAGGGGCACTGGGGGCAAGCTGGAGCAGAGGAGGTGCCAGGGGAACAGGAGGGGAAGCTTTTTGCCTGTGAGGGTTTCAGAGGCCTGGAGCAGGCTGCCCAGAGAGGCTGTGGAGTCTCCTTCTCTGCAGACATTGCCAGCCCCCCCTGGCTGTGTTGCTGTGTGCCCTGCCCGGGGTGCTGCTGCTCTGGTAGAGGGTTGGGCTGCATGATCTGTGGAGCTCCCTTCCAGACCCTGACATTCTGTGATCCTATGACACTGGAAAGTGCCACACACAGTCAGTGTGAAGTCATCTCTAATCCCTTGCTCAGGTAGGAGCCGATTACTGATTCCTCCTGCAGCCCTGGGTGAGGCCTCCCTTTCTCCCTTTTCCTGCCTATAAAATGGAGACTCTGCTGCTATATGAACTCACAGGAGTTAAGGGAAATGGTTTTGCTTTACATGTTGGAAAAATTAAAGGTCTGGTAAAAGGAGAAGTAGCAGAAATAAAAGGTTGGGAGCTTCGAGTGTCCTCAGAACACAGCTGACTGCTTAATTAGCCACTCATGCCTATGCAGCAGCCTTCCCACCCAGTCAGCTCATGCTGGAGCAAAAAAAACCCAAACCACCTCACAGCAATATTTCTGACCAGCCTATTTCTAGCTGCAAACCAGAGCCCTGCTCACCTGCCTGCCCCCAACACTTCCTTTCCTATGTGCTTCATTCCCCTCAAGCTTTCTTTCCTCTTTTATCTGCCTGTGGGTGTTTGCTTCCCTCCCGGAGCATCGCAAATGGGCTCTGTTAAAGTACTGACAATCTTTTAATGATTAATGTACTGCTCCAATGTTTTGACAAGGCAGAGACAAAAATGAGACATGTTTTCTGACAAGGATTCAGACTCCACGTGACCTTCCAGCAGAGGAAAGGTACAAAATAATCATCCCACGATCTGGGGTAGTCGTAGGTGTGAGGCTCATTGCACAAACAGCGCTGCACAAGCTGATTGGGATGAGTAATGCCAGGGGCTTGGGGTTGTTTAACAGCTACAGGCACAACTGGCATGCAGGAAGTGCACAGCTCAAGTGTGCTCAGCCCTTAACTTCAGTATTCTCTAACTGAGGCCTCCTGTAGCTTTAGCACAAAACTGTTCACATTTGGTGTGCACAGTGCAGCCTAAAACAGACCTCAGGGTTCCAAAACTGAATCATAGAATGGGTTGGGTTGGAAAGGAGCTCCAAAGGGCATCCAGTCCAACGCCCTGCACTCAGCAGGGACATCCTCCACTACAGCAGGTTGCTCACAGCCTTGCTCAGCCTCACCCTGAACATCTCCAGCCATGGGGCATTAGGGTATCTTTTCATATGCTTTAATGTAAACAGTGGACTTCTCTGAAGTGCTTCTTCTTAGAGTCAGAGAATGGTTTGGGTTGGGAGGGAGCTCCAAAGGCATTCAGCAGGGACATCCTCAGACAAGGGCCTTTGTTGAGCCTGACAGAGTATCTCCAGGGCTGGTTCCTCCCTGGGCAACCTGATGCAGTGTTGCAGCAGCCTCCTGGGGCAGAACTTGTTCTTCACAGCCAATCTCAAGCTGCTCTGCTCTCATTTCAAACCACTGCCCTCGTCCAGTCCCTGCAGGCCTTTGCAAACAGTCCCTCTGCCCCTTCAGGTCCTGGCAGGCTGCTCTGAGGTCTGTCTGGAGCCTTCTCTTCTGCAGGCTGCACACCCCCAGCTCCCTCAGCCTGGCTTCATAGCAGAGCTGCTCCGGCCCCATGATCATTTTTGTAGCCCTTCTCTGGACCCACTCCAGCAGGTAGACTTAGATTGGCTGTGAGGAACAAGTTCTGCACCAGGAGGCTGTTGCAACACTGCAACAGGTTGCCCAGGGAGGCAACTGAGGCTCCATGTCTGGAGATGCTCAAGGTGAAGCTGGACAAGGCTGTGAGCAACCTGATCTAGTGGAGGATGCCTTGGTGAGTTCAGGGGGCTGGGATGGATGCCCTTTGGAGTTCCCTTCCAACCCAAACCATTCTATGGTTCTATGAAAGAAAAAGTAGAGTGAAAATGCCAGAGAAGGCAGAAATGCAGTGGCAATGACACAGCATCTCCAGGCTGCCTGCTGTGCCTCAGCAGTGCTGCAGGCAGGGTTGTCATGGGAACATGGGTAAGGAAAATCTCCCTTATTTTAGCAAGTCCATAACTTCCTCCTGTTCCCCTAACATTATGTTTGTTTTGGTTGTTTTATTTTTTTCCCCTTCACTTGCAAAAAAGCCTGAATGAAAGATATTTATAAATGTGTTTGGTTGCCCAGATCTTCTCTGAGGAGAGGCACTCAAGATGCTGGAGGCTTTCAGCTTTAAAAACAAATGAGTGGGATGGAGAGAAAAAGTAAAAACCATGTCTGCAAAACCAGGAAGGGCACAGACACAAAGAGCAGGAGGGAGCAATCCTCACTGTTTGTCACATTCCCAAAACTAGAAGGGATGAAAGGAAATTCTGAGGCATGAGGTTTGAAGCCAGCAACAGATACATTTTCAGGGTGATAGTTAAAAGTCATTTGCACAGAATGCTGGTGAGGCCAAGAGAGAAAATTGGCTAAAAAAAATGGATGAAACAACTCTCCAAATCAGTGCAGACAGAGTCCTTGGTGAGTGCTGTCATAGAATGGTTTAGGTTGGAAGGGATGCTGAAGATGAGAGTGATTGGCATTGGAATGGGCTGCACAGGGAGGTGGTGAAGCAAAGCCTGGATGGGGCACTTAGGGCCATGGTCTGGTTGATTGGCCAGGGCTGGGTGATAGGTTGGGCTGCATGAGCTTGGAGGTCTCTTCCAGCCTGGTTGATTCTGTGAGCCAGTTCCAACTCCCCTGCCCTGGGCAGGGAAAACACGAAACTAGACTCAGGAGCTCCAGGTTAAGATCCATCTGAATCAATTTGTGTATTATCCACACAAGACACAGAATCACTGAGTAGCTCAGGCTGGGAGGGATCTCAGAGCTCATCTGCTCCAACCTCCCTACCATGCCCAGGGACACCTCTCAGCTAGGCTCAGCTGCTCAAGGCCTCATCCAGCCTGGCCTTCAGCACCCCCTATGCAGGAGGCAGCAACAGCCTCCCAGGGCAGCCTGTGCCAGAGCCTCAGCAATGCAGAACCTTGGCTGGCCTCAGCCCTAGGTTGCCTGTCTTTGCAGTTGCTTTCAGAGTAAGTTCCCACAGGGCACAGTGACAATGTGAACGTTTCTCAGCATTAGGACGCTTATTTCAGTGCCTCAGCAGATTGCATCTACCTCAGGTGGCCACTTTGCAAGCTCAGCAGCTCCTGACAGTTCAAATCAAAGAATTCCACTTTGTCATCCATTCCTGTCCCAATGTGTAAGAACCAATCCCTTCCACAGGCTCAATTAGTTACTCATTGCTGTAGTGTCCTGCAAAACTCTCTGGTTAACCTTCTGCCACACAGAGCATCCCTGTGCAGCTTCATCCTCCTTTCTTCTCTCTTTTTACAGTGGCCCCCATGCCCAAGGAGTTCTCTCAGGAATGGGTTAAGGCACTGAAACACTCTACCAGTGGTCTAGAATGAGCTGCCCAGGGAGGAGGTGGAGTCACCCAGCCTGGATGTGTTTAAGGGTGGTTTTGGATGTGGTGCTTGGATGTGGGGCTATGGCTTAAGGTGGATTTTGTAGAGTAGGGTTACAGGTTGGACTTGGTGATCCTGAGGGGCTTTGTCAACTTGGGTGATTCTGTAAACTGGCAGAGGGGAGCTTTAGACCAGAAGTTAGGAAGAAATTCTGTACAGTGAGGTAGGTGAGACACTGACACAGGAGCACAGAAGCACCCAATGTGATCTTCAGTGTGATTCTGTGTTCCACAACCTCCTGGGAGGTGTTGAGGACCAGGTTGGATGAGGTGCCCCTGACCATGGCAGGGGTTTGGAACTGGATGAGTTTTGAGGTCTCTTCCAACCTAAACCATTCTGTGATTCTATGTTTGCAGCTACCAAACCACAACATTGCCAGATGCCTTGAAATGGGCTGCCCCAGCAGCCACTGACTAAGGGAGTTACTTCATCTTCCACAGACTGTCCAAGCTGTAACCACTTCTGATTCATTGAACCACAAGGCCAAGTGCCAGGTCCTGCACCTGGGTCACAGCAACCCCATAGGAAGCTACAGACTTGGGGTTTGGGGCTGCTCAGTCTAGAGAGGAGAAGGCTCCCAGGTGACATTCTTGTGGCCTTCCAGGATCTGAAGGGGGCTACAAAAAAGCTGTGGAGGGACTTTTTAGGCTGGCAGGCAGTGATAGGACTGGGGAGGAATGGAACAAAGCTGGAAATGGGAAGATTCGGACTGGAGGTTAGGAAGAAGTTGTTCAGCAGGAGGCTGGTGAGAGCCTGGAAGGGGTTGCCCAGGGAGGTGGTGGAAGCCTCATCCCTGGAGGTGTTTAAGGCCAGGCTGGGTGAGGCTGTGGGCAGCCTGATCTAGTGTGAGGTGTCCCTGCCCATGGCAGGGGGGTTGGGACTGGCTGATCCTTGTGGTCCCTTCCAACCCTTGACTGATTCTGTGATTCTATGGTTGGAAAGCTTGAACTTGGAAAAAGACCTGGGGGGACTGGTTCATAGTCAACTGAATGTGAGTCAGCAGTGCCCAGGTGGCCAAGCAGGCCAATGGTATCCTGGCTTGGGTTAAAAAGAGGGTGGGCACCAGGGACAGGAGGCGCTGTGTTCAGCTCTGGGCCCCTCACTGCAGGAAGGACATTGAGGGGCTGCAGCCTGTCCAGAGAAGGGCCTGGAGCAGCTGGGCTGTTAGGAGGGGCTGAAGGAGCTGGGGGTGTGCAGGCTGCAGAAGAGGAGGCTGAGGGCAGAGCTCATTGCTCTCTGCAGCTCCCTGCAGGGACAGACCTGTCCCTATGCTGAAGGCTGGCATTAGACCCTGGCATCACTTCAAAACCAAATCCAGGTCTGACCTGTAGAGTTTAAGCTGGTTTGAGGAACGCAGCTGGATTTTGGCACAGGGCAGGAAGTAGCTGCCTTGGCACTTTCATGGGTCACTCACAGCTCAGGAGGTAGCAGAGTTCTGCTGAAGCCAGTGGGAATCACAAAGCAGATCAGAGTGGTGGCTCTGGTGCATTTCATCCACAACAGATAAATCCCACACTGGTAAGACTAACTCGATCTCAGGTGAGTGCAGCAGTGGCAGCTCAGCAGAGACACACAGGACCACATGCAGTTCCTGCTTGGCTGGCTGCAAGGACATGTGAAACACCAAGGATCTAGAGAAGCTGCATGCAGGTGGACACCCCAAAACCAGACCATTCTCCATGCATACATGGAAGCTGCAGCAGCCTGTAGCTGGAGGGGTGCTGCTGAGCCAGCACTCAAAGCCCAGGCTCTCAGCTCCTGGCAATGCTAATGCCAGGGCTGGAATGGCAGCACTGCCTGGAATGACAGGAGGGTCCTGGAAGTGCTTCCTAAAGCAGGAGTGGAGCATGTGAAGGGCTTTGGGGCAGTGTGTGAAGGAGTGCCTTGGTTTGCTGGCCACGAGTGACCAGGAGGAGGCTTCTCAATGGCAGCCTCCTCCCTGGGAGTTGGCTGCTGGAAGCTGCCAGCTGAGTTAGGCTGCTGACAGCCTTTGGGGCTGTCCTGTTGAACCTGCACAGGCTGGGGGCACACACCTGTGGAACACTGCCACACCGAGGTCTCACAAGGCTAACAACACCTCCAGAGAGGGGAGCTCAGCAAAGACTTACCGGTAGCAAGTGGCGGTCCTTGACCGCCTGCCTCTTCTGAGTGCAGACTGCGGGGAAGGGAGGGAAGGGCGGAGCCACCACTGCGATGGGGCCTGGCACTCTGGCCTCTCGGCTGTCTCCGCGGCTTCGATGCTCTGTGTTGGGTGAGAAAAGAGACGTCAGTCTCCCAGAGGGCTACAGAGCTCTAAGCATCTCCAGGAACAGCACAGCACAGACACACTCAGGACGTGCGTGCCACGGGTGAAGGTCCTGCAGCACAGCACAGACACACTCAGGACGTGGGTGCCACGGGTGAAGGTCCTGCAGCACAGCACAGACACATTCAGGATGTGGGTGCCACGGGTGAAGGTCCTGCAGCACAGCACAGACACACTCAGCCTGTGCGTGCCACGGGTGAAGGTCCTGCAGCACAGCACAGACACACTGTGGATGTGGGTGCCACGGGTGAAGGTCCTGCAGCACAGCACAGACACACTCAG
>VWYK01016855.1:0-16752 GCA_013399775.1 Semnornis frantzii | reverse complement strand
TTTTGCCATATGACTGCTTAGGGTACTCGCTGAAAGGTTGTTCTTTTCCTCAGCATTTCACAGGACATGCTACATCAGTGTCATCATTAATGTTTACCACAGTGAAACCTATGAATGAAAATAATCCCTCTGATGGAATTACAGGGCTTTATTTCTTGTCTGGAGCTATACATGACCGATTACTGAGCGTATGGTATGTAAGCTTTTCCTAACTTTGATTATCATCAGGATGGAGGATAGACTGGAGAAGTCTGTTCTGAACTCTGATTAAACTGAAGGTTAAGCAGAAAGGGCACTCTGGAGAAATGCAGTGATGATCTTTTAAGTAGTGCTTTCAACTACTCTGATTGTTGAGTGAAGATGTGAATTTCCTTGGCTGTGTCTGAGCATGCTTCCAGTTGCCACTTGAATTACCAGTGTGTGCCAAGAACATGCTGTGTAATAAGCTTTTCCTTCATCTTACTGTGCGGTCTATGCTAAGTTTTCTTGTTTGGTTTCACTTGGGAGTTACTTTATCCTTGGAATTCAGAACACTTCCTAAACTGGAAGTTTATGAAGTTCAATAAAGACAAGTGCAGAGTCTCGCATCTGAAGAGGAATAACAGCAGGCACCAGTATAGACCAGGAGGGCAGCTCCACAGAGAGAGAGACATTGGGCTCCTAGTGGTCAGCAAGTTTTCCATGGGCAGCAACATGCCCTTGTGGCCAAGAGGGCCAATGGCTTCCTGGGGCACATCAAGAGAAGTGTCCAGCAGGTCTAGGGAGGTTCTCCTCCTCTACTCTTCCCTGCAATACTGTGTCCAGTTTTGGGCTCCCCAATTCAAGAGAGACAGGAATCTGTTGGAGAGAGTCCAATGGAAGGCTGTGAGGATGATTGCAGAACTTGAACTCATCTCTCCTGTGAGAAAAGACCTGGGGCTGTTTTGTCTTGAGAAAGCTGAGAGGGGACCTTATTAATGTNGAGGGTATCTTACCAATGTCTACAAATGTCTGAGGGGTGGGGGTCAAGATGAAGGTGCCAGGCTCTTTACAATGGTGCCCAGTGATAGGACAAGAAGTAGTGGGTACAAGCTAGAATGCAGGAGGTTCCACCTCAAAACAAGGAGACACTTCCTTATGGTGAGGGTGACAAAGCCCTGGAGCAGGCTGCCCAGAGAGGTCGTGAAGTTTCCTTCTCTGGAGACTTTCAATAACCCGTCTGGATGTGTTCCTGTGCAGCCTATCCTAGGTGATCCTGATCTGACAGTCCTACTCTGGACTTCCCTTCCAACCCCTAATATTCTGTGATTCTGTGAAAGCTGAAATTACAGCATGAATATTTTTGGATGGGGTAGATAGTGCCACAGCCACTGGTGATTTATAGGCTTTATGCTGCTTTTCAGGTGCAGGAGGTAATGTCTGTGCAATTGTAAATAACATGTCCTGTTTGTCTTCCAGGCAGATCAGATCAGATGGGAAAGAAAAGAACGCTGTCATGGCTTTCTCTGTAACAGATGAACCAACCTTTGTTGACCTGACCATATCAGAAATCAAAGAAGAGGTAGGGGCAATAATTTTGTAATTAGATGGGTTCAACAGTTTTCATTTGCCACATCAGTTTCCTTTTAAAGATGGAAAGAAAGGAGCTTGGTTTGTATTTTGGTTGTTGCGCAGAGATTCACAGATTGCGTTGGGTCGGAAGGGACCCTCAAAGTTCATTTTGTCCAGCCTCCTTGACCTGAATATCAATTTGCAATTCACAGGTGTAAGGGTATCTGATACAGCTGCTCCAAGATTCAGATCCTCTTTTTTTCAAAGCTGCCAAGTGCAAGTTCAGTGTTTTCTTCATCAGTTTTGCTTGTGAGAGTAAAAATGTCAGTAGCTTCCTATTTAAAACAAGTTAGTGATCAAAATGGTTGTTTGAACTTGGTAGCAAAACACCTAAACCAAATCAAGATGAAAAAGCAAACACTTTCTAAAATTCCAGTTTGGGTATGGTCCTTGTTGATACGATTGCAGGTGGCTTTGGCAGTGTAACTGCAGTTGGAATTAACTGTCCTTTCATGAGTTAAAGTAGCAGTGCACATTCTTCAGGGCTCTCAGTTTCAACAACTCTCTCAATGTATTTTTTTTCAGAAAAATATCTGCATGTGAAACATGTTCACAAACTGTTCCAGTAATGATTTGAAACATTTTTCTCCTCCTGCCTTTAGATTCCTTTCCTAAACCCAGTATTTTGTGATATATTTTCTAATGTTTCCAGTTGTGTGTGTACTGGAGATAAGAACGTTCTGGCATTTCATTGCTTGGAGCACTCATCTCAGTTTCTTCCCTCTAAGCATATTTACAGTGTCAGTGCTTTTGTAGACTTGAGCCTCTAGATGTATTTGGTACTGTACTTTTGGAACTTGCTGCTTGTGATGACCTGTATGCTACTGTGCAAACTGTTCAAATTTGGGTTTGTCACTAGGGATAAAGTACAGTTGTGTTTTTGTCTCTTAATAGTTGTTCTGAATGTTCCTGTGATGGTAGTGTCTGATCTTCCTTATAGATTTATTTAAATCTTGAACCTGTTTAGTTCCTGTCTCTTGATGTCTTGTTCTTTGATCTAATTAAAACCTTTTATTCTTCTTTCTTTCAGCCTGTGAAGTTAGCAGTTGTGTGCAGAGATGGGCAGGTGCATTTATTTGAGCATATCTTAAATGGGTAAGTTAATACTCATCTTGAGGGTGTCTTTGAGAGTTCTGTAAGGCAGAGTTCAACTTTGTCCTGCTGCTGTGTTTAAACTCTTGTATCTGTTCATAAATTGAGTTCCAACTCTGTCTTGAGTATTGGACATGTTCCTGGAGAGATTACTTGTTGGGCCTGTGCTGCGCTTCGGTATGAAGTGTTGCTTTAGCCAAGGTTTTCGTCTCTCTCTACCTACTTCGCCTTAGCCATCTGTGAAATGTAAAACTTGCTGAGGGGCTGCTAATGAAACATGCTTAGATGTGCAAGATATTGAAATGTTTAAGCTAAACCCCTTGGAATTGTTTCATTTCTTTTTTTCCAGTTATTGCAAAAAACCCTTAACATCAAACTGTACTATCCAGATAGCAACGCCTGGAAATGATGAGGACTCCACACCAAAACCTGTTCCTATTTTAGCAGCTGCATTTTGCACAGACAAACAGTCTCTGCTGCTTGTGTATGGAAACACTTTACAACCCATCATAGAGAAAGTGGTATGTAAAACTTAGTGGGGAAGTGTGGGGTTTTGTAAACTGGGCTGCAGACTGCTCTCACGTGGAGTTGCCCCTGAGCTATTTTGGAAAGCAATTTATAGTCTTCTGTTGTTTAAACTAACATACAACTTGATGCTGTTGTTGACTGCTTCTTGCCATTTCAGCTGTTTGTAAGTTAGGTTCTGCAGCTGCTTTTTAATACTGTTTCAGTTTACCTCTGTGAACCTCTTGGAGAGGACGGAGATCTGGTTGTATAAGGCAGATGTGCAAAGCAGCTGCTGTTCTAAAAAAAAAAAAAAAAAAATCATTCTACTTTATACAAATACCTCTGGAATTTGTTCTTGTCTTTCAGTAGCATAATGAGTCACAGGAGTGAATTTCAGGTATATTAACTGGTTTTGTTCCTGTCCTTAACTCGTTGTCTTCCTGTCTTTTTTTCAGTCTTTGAACACCACTGAATCCCATGTGTGTTTGATAAGGGATATCCAGAAAGTGTTGTCACTTAAAACAGATGTTGCTGTAACAAAGGTGAGCTTTGCATGAAGTGCAGTTTTGTTGCTTTTCTTGTTTTACTTCCAAAATGGTAGAATTTGCTGCTCTCTTCTAAAATGAGGTTGGGTTTCTGGCTGGACCCACTCAGAGCTGCAGTGGTCGCTACAGATGTTCATGGCGTTAAGTCATTTGTGGGTAAAGTGTGCTTCATGGCTACTGTGTGACCTAATGTACTCTTGCACAGTCTCCTGTAGCTCAAAGTCACTCCTGTTCTCAGAAGGTCTACTTGACAAACAGGACTGGCCGTAGTTTCTTTTCCTTCCCCTAGAGTCTGTCAGTTTGTGCAGCCTCTTTGACCCTGATGATTTGGGGTGAAGTAGGGATAGCTTTATTTTAGAGTCTCAGTCAAATGCCATGAAGCTTTCAAGGACATGTCCTTTTGGCTCATTCTTAGGTTGGCCACCACATGTTCCTACTCCCAGGGATAAGTATGGCACCTAGGAATGTGAGCTTGACACTTAAATGGCAGTAGTGCTCACTGAGGCCACTTACCACCATTCTCTCATGCAGAATCCTTTAGACTTTAGAAGCAGGCTATGAAGTTGTTAATTTACGTGCACATTCTAGGCCTTGAAGATTTGAAATGCTTGCAGTATCAGTGAAGTGAGCAGACAGTGCTGCTTTTCTCATCCTCAAGTTAGCTACTGGATCCGGTGCTCCATCAGCCAGGAGGGGTTTTGTGCTGATTCTCGAGTCCTGGGGCTGGTGGGTAGCAGAGCTGTCAGGCAGTGAGCAGTGTAGGGGTTTCCTGGCATGCAGTGATGATACCTATCTTGGTTTCGCTTTTTGCTGAATTGCAGTGAAGACTCCTTTCTCTTGGCTGTCTGAGCATGCCTTGTGGGGACAAGATCAATGATGAGCAAAGGAGGTAGTATTTTAACACTGCCACCAATCATTAGTCAAATTCTTGAGCTACAAACCAAAATGTTTTACTTACACAGCACGTGGAAGTTGCTTTGCACACTGTAGTAGATTATATTTGCATTACTTCAGTGAGCACCCATCAGGGCTCCCACAAATTACAGAGATTTGGGCAGGTACTTGAAAATATGGTCTGCACAGAAGCACCATGGTTAAAGAAGTGTTCTGGAAGTAACAGGTAGTGCTCCTGATGTGGCATACTCCCTTACATCCTCTGTGGGTCAGGGGAGCACTCGGTTATGAAATATATTGCCTTTAAAAGGCAGTTTCCTTTGTGCTTATTGCAAGTGAACACCACAGCTTGTTTGGTGTAACCTCAGTTGCTTTGTTGGTCATTGTGACTGTCCCAATTCAGACCACTGTGTTCTGCATCTGAGCAATCCATAGAAGAAAATTGGTGGGTTTGAAGTGAATAGTAACTACCTTTTACATTGTGCTGCTGTTTGTGATCAATTCTTACCTTCCAGTGGGAGCTACATTAGTTGTGTGCTGTTTATAGGCCTATTAGTCCACCTGCTATCTCTTGCTGGCTGTCATGGGTTAAGTTGCTGCTGTTACTCAAAAGCATCCTGCCTTGTGCCAGCTTCAAAATGAAAGTGCTGGCTGGAGCAAAGTATTATGGGGCTTGAAGCTCAGATGTAACATGAGAGGCTTCCCGCTCAGGCTGCTGCTTTTGGATGTGGGCTCTCTTCTACTGGGATGATAGCCAGATGGGGAGGGTTAAGGGGTTTAGCTCCCTTGCTTGGGGTTTAGCTCACTGGCTTCTGCTTTCTGCTGTACTTTTTGTGCAAGTAGGCTTAGCTAATTATTCATTAAGTTATCTCTTGTATTAAACTCTCTTTAGCTCAACTCTTTATCTCAGCCCACAGGAGTTGTGTGTGTGTTACTTTTCCCTCACTTCTATGTTGGGGGGAAACAGGCAGGTTAATAACCTGTTACACTAGCAAGCATCTGACTGTTGTTGGATACAAACACTGTGCTTGAGTGTTATGGAAGAAGCTTGTCAGTAAAAAGGTTCACAGGTGATTCCAAAGAGAGTGCTGCTTTAGTTATGAAAACTAGCTGCCTGTTGCTTGAGGCTGTTAGTTGCTACTGAAAATGTAGGCTTTTAGTAATGCGTATGTCCAAAAAAATGGGTGGTGGCAGGCTGGATTCACTCTGTATACAAGAGTCTTGGAATAAAATCAGTATTTGAAATTGGAGGGAAGCTCAAGATATTAGCAATTCATGCAGATGTGGTGACCTCTGTTTGCTAGGTAAAGACACCTGTTGCGAACTCGGACAGCAAAGTTCTAGTGCCTGGCGTTCCTGGGCACAGTGCAACTGTCAAAACTCCATCCTCAGGAAAGGAGAAAAAGAAAACCAAGAGGAAACCTGGAGAGACAGAGGTAAAGTGCTGCTTCCTCTTTGAAACAACAGTAATGGAGAAGCTGAAGTTGTACATCATCATTACACCTCCTGTAGGTGAACTCAGAGTTGCTTTGTTTGGTGTGAAAGCAAGGTTTATGGTACTGCCTATATTAGAGAGACTTCCCTCTGCTCAAAACCTTTCACCCCTTCAAACTGTCTGGCCCACACCTGTAGTTTTGCCATGTTCCTGCAGAACTTTTCAACTGCTTGTGTCTGTCTCTCTGTGCTAAGGTTATATTAGCACTTTGTCATCATTTCTCAATCTGTTCTCTGTCAGTGCATTAAAAGAAGATGCAAAGTTTGTATCATTTTCCAGCAGAATCAGGGGGAATGCTGATGTTAAGAAACTGCAACGAAGCATCACTGCTCTTGTTTCCTGTGTGCAGGAAAGCATTGAAGAGCGCCTAGGAGCACTGGATATTGATGTAACGAAAGTAAAAACTCCAGGGGGCCTTCCACAGACAGACAGCTTTGCAGTGCTTTTGGTTCAGGGCTTGGAAAGCAATGATGCAGAAATCTTAAACGTAAGTGTTCCATGGTCACTATCTGCTGGTTACTGTCACTTTTTAGAACTGAGACTTGGGAAGAACCAGGAAGACTGAAAGTTGAGAACCTGCTATTCCTTCCAACTGCTTTTTTGCTGATTTGCTGCTCAAGGCAGTGTTAATATAAATGATAGCAGTGGTAATACTTTGTTGTTATCTGCCCTGCTTTCTGAGTCCGTCCACGAACTTTGAGAAGCTTCTGTTAATGATAAATTTTTGTTACGTAAAATGTGTGAAGGTGACCTACAAAAAAAACTGCAGAGGGTCTTTTTGCAAGGGCTTGTAATGCTAGGATGAGAGGGGTTGGGTTGAAGCTTGAGGGCAGCTTTAGACTGGAGATTAGGAAGAAATTCCTTACAGTGAGGGTGGTGAGAAACTAGAACAGGTTCCCCAGGGAAGCTGTGGATGCCCGCTCCCTGGAAATGTTCAAGGCCATATTGGACAGGGCCTTGAGCAACCTGGGCTTGTGGAAGTTGTCCCTGCCTGTGGCAGTGGGGCTGAGCTAGATGGTCTTTAAGGTCCCTTCCAACCCAAACCATTCCATGATCCTATGATCTAAACAATGACAGATGATGATGCTTATTCAGCTTTTTTCCCTTAAGCTTGAGCTGGACCCTAATCTGGATGTGCTGTTTCCAAGCAGATACTGTTGTAAAAATGCATTCACAGAGTGCCAGGTTGGAAGGGGCCCCAAGGATCATCTGCTCCAACCTTTCTAGGTGATAGTATAGTTTAAATGAACTGGCCCAGCACCCTGTCAAGCTGAGTCTTGATGACAGCAGTATTACTTGGAAGGCTTAGTCTTGTACTTGGACTAGGAGGAAACAGTAGTTCTGGGGCAGGGAAATAATACCTGGATAATTTGATGCTGAATAGAAATTAGTTGTCACAGATATTGGTGAGAGGCATTTATTGACAGAAGTCAAGCACAGAAAATGGCAAGGGAAATTTTCATGTGCGTGTGATGCTTAGTTTCTAATGTGGTGGGTGGGCTTGAGGCTATGCTATAGTGTTTTAGGTGGGTTGAGTCTCTTTTGTGCTTACTGCTCGTAAACATGTTAAACCTGAGTAATTCTCTGATCCTATTTCTCCATTTTAACAGAGAGTGCTTAACACAAAAAAGGAAAGTGTAATAAAGAACACAGTAGCCAGAATGCCTATCCATGCTGTCATTCCACTGCTGCATGAGGTAGGAGAGACTGTTTCTTGTGTTGTCACACAAGCCCCATTTGGTGAGCATCCTAGCTGGGGAATATCCAGGATGCGTCTCTTTAATTTTACCACTGAAACTGTCTTGTGAATTTTACAAGACAGAAATTTTTCTGAACTTACCTCTGATATGTTGTTCTCTAGTTGAAGCTGAGCCAAAGACAGAATGCTATTGCCAAAGGTAGAAAGAGCAATACTGTAATAGTGTCTTAGGTGACTCTGTGGGAAGAGAAAACAAAGAAGTTAGGCTAAAGGTTGCTGAGTCCATGGCAAACAGTTAGCGTTGCATCTTCTTTTGATCCATTAAAAGGAATGATCATTTGCAAAGTGGAAATAGCAGTGTCAGCCAGGGCAAGCTATATGAGCTTAAATATGCTGGATGTTCATGTCAGAGAAAGAAAAACAGAATACATGCTTAGAGCAGTGAGTTTAGATAGCACTTGGAAATTGGGGAACAATTTCTTTCCTTTTTAGAAAACTGGGCTCAGAACCCCCAGTTGCTGTATTTAAACTTTGTAACATCCCTCAGTAATAATTCCAAGAGAGATTCGGTTTCTGACCTTTTTCAGTGATGTGAAGTAAAATGTCTATCTGGACAGAGGAATTGTAAGGCTTAGCCTTTTCTAGACTTGACTTTCTTTAAACTGAATGTCAAATAGCTGCTCTTGTGATGCGAATGTGACTCCATAACAAAGTAATCATTAAGATTTCTCTTGTATTTTAATGTGGCAGTCACAAGTACGATTGATTTTGCGCTTGTGGTACTGATCTTAACTTGCATGATGCAGGTGATCTGATTTTGAAACTTTAGACTTCCTTTAAGCATGTGTTTTGACACCTCCTTTACCTTAGGTTAATGAGATACAGTGTGTCCTCTCTAGGCCCTTTGTGAGAGTACAAGTGTTTGACAACAGCTTGTCCACCTTTAATACCTGCTCTACTAAACAGATGTACAAGCAAGGAATTTTTCTTCCACTTCTACCACCAAGAGTTCCATCTTTAGTGTAGTAATGAAACTCAGCTTCTGCAAGCTGGAAGCCTGCATACAGGATGGTAGCCAGCAATGTAATATTCTGGAGCCTGGCAGTGGTTAATCCTAACAGACTTGAAGTGCTTGGAGATATTTGTGCACCAGTATTGAGGCTGTCATGGGGAAATAACGTTTGAGGTTTAAAATCATGATGTGTTTGTTACTTACTGCTGACTATTTTTGTCCTTCTAGCTTACGAAGAGATTGCAGGGCAACCCATACAGGTAAGAGACACCCCAAGGACATTTTAATTCACCTCGTCGTGGTTTTAGGAGCTGGACAGGCTCTGTAACTCTTCTCAAAGTAGTTACAGAAAAACTCCACATCAGGATTGGATAGAATTAGAAAGTTTAAATGGGAATGTACACTAAACAGTAGAAAGCGTATAAAATACAAAGAAATCCATAGGCCACAGTTTGCCAAACTGGTTTCACACACCTCCTGCCAAAATCCCAGGCCCAAATGCCTCCCCATAGCTCCCTGGTACTGTCGCCCAACACCATGCCTGAAAGCTAGAAACTCAGCTTTGCCCAGGCTGCTAGCAAGCTGCTCAAGGCCAAAACCCTCCCCCCATATGGTGGCCAGAGAGAAGGGCCTGAGGCAGCTTGTGCTGTCCCCTTATGAAGGCTAGATGCAGGCATCATGGGAATGAAATAACAAAAATTACACCTCCTGGACCTATCTACCCTCTTGGAAGACTTCTCTGTGGTTTCTAAGAGACACCCTGTCTCAAACCATGACACACCTGAAACTAGTGTGTACATTATGGTTCCTCCTTCCACCTATTTGAGTGATTTCCATAGTAACTGTACTTACACTGCAGTATCTTGAGATAAAAATTCCCACCTGATGACAGTGAGTGCAAAAAGAAACTTTTAGTAAGGTAGTGCTTTGTCAGAGTGGCTGAGGTGAAATTAAAATGCTACCTGAAATAAGCGCGGAACCCTCTATCTGAAGATACTGACACTGTGGATTTGATCGATATGGAACATAAAATAACCATCATCTGATGCATAGCTTCTTCACTTTGATTAGCAAATCCATTTAGACAACTCCTAGTTTTGTGTTCCATTGCCTCCCCTCCTCTTCATCTTGTTATATGGCTTTAAGGATAGCTTTGCTTGAGAGTAGCTTGTCCTTAATTGCAGTGTTTGGTGTTCAGTTGGGATTTTTCTGTTTGCCTTTTTTTGTCTTCTGTTTGTTCATTTTAAAGTAAAAATTCCCTCTGTGGTTTTTGTTTTATTTGTTTATTTTAAAATAAAAATTCCCTCATCGTAGGTGGAGAAAAAAGTAGAATGTTTTGATCTTTTATTCATTGGGAACTCCCATAAACTATTTAGTGTAGTGCTTCACTGAAATGCCTGTCCTTTTCCTAGCAAATAACTTACATAGGTATCTCATTTAGACAAAGTAATTTCCATCTGCATTTCACTTTTTTTATAGAACTCTTTAGCATCTAGAATGTGAAATGAGTGTTTGTCAGACACTGTCAATTTGATTTAATTTATTTTTCTATTCCAGTGCCTCACTAATGGTTCGATGGCTGAAGTCTGTTTTTAGTCTACATGCATCCTACCTTTCCACAGTAAGTATTTTGCATTCATACTCATGCATGTAACTAAAACTAGATTTAAATTCTTACTTACATCTATGTTCTTCCTTCAGGATTCTGTCTCCTGCTTTCCACATACAACAATGTCCAATTCAGTGTGCAGAGGGCTATGCCTCTTGTCACTTTTGTAAAACTGCTGCACATTGGTGACAAATTATTTGTCTTAGTTATTCATGACATAATTATAGTCCTCTCAGAGTTGAACTAAGATAAGTTATGATATACCTGTGAGAGGGAACAAAATTACTGTCGAAAGAGTAATCAAGCCTGTGTTACTAAATCTGCAGAGCTAAATTTGCTTGGCTGTTGTAACTCTTGTCTTGAGACTCTCAGAAATGGGCAGATTTATAGGGTAAAGGTATGCGAAAGTTGGCAGGGTAGTAAGTAATGTCCAAGCTTCTGGATTGAAACCAGGCCTTGCCTTACAAGTGATGGATAAAGCACTCTTGCTTAGTTAAGAAAAAGGTATTTTGGTGCCGTTCGCCCTTTCTCCCATTTATTACAAGATTCATGTGTGTCTGTGCACAGGTTAGTGAGGCTGCATTTGTACACTGGTGTACATCCAGTTCCTTTTTACACAGCTTTCCAAATAGTACTTCATGACCTGCTTACAGCAGTGACTGGAAAAGTCGTGTAAGGATTGCCATGTTTTGAAAGTAGACAGTTTCTAAACATGGCCAAATGTTAACTGATCAGGCTGATAGTTTCTGTGAACCGTCACCTCTCCCTTCTCTGTTGAATAAGGTAAGGAGTGCTTGTCCCAAACATACAGAGGTAGTTTAAAAATTTCAGAGTAAGCCATTTGTGTCAACAGCTTAATTTCTTCTTCATCCTTCTCTTTTCCCAAGTTGCCAGACCTTATTCCTCAACTGGGGATGCTGTACCAGTTAATGGAGAGCAGAGTAAAAACGTTGCAAAAGCTTTCCCGTCTGCATGGAAGACTCTTCATTCTTGCCTCCCAGGTGAGCTCCAACTAAAGAACATGGGTTGTGCAGAAGAAGTATTGTTTGCAGACTTAACCTTCTCTTGTGATTACATCTGGTGAGACCTCATTGGGTACTTGTAATACAGCTGCTGTACAGTTATGCTGATAAGGTTCAAAGCTGTACACTTCAAGACTGTCTCATCAGTCCCTGCTTGCTGGAAGTCTTAGGCAATTTTTCCTGCTCTATGTGTCTACTAACACATGGTCTTCTAAAAGGGAATAGATAGGAGGTGCCAAGCCCCACTTTATTGTAGACACCTCTGAAATTTTACTTTATGTTTATATGTTAAGCTACTGCCCTAAATGAATAACTCTGTGTCAGACTTGATGTAGACATCATTTACATTGTTAGGAGTTTTGTTGACTTTTGAGGCTGGTATCTATGGTTGTATCTAAGTCTGATCTGCAAATTCCATCCAGGTTGCAGCATCAGAAGCAGGTCAGGATGTAACTGAGGTGAATCAGACTGCAAAGCTGGTGTATGAGGATGGTAAGTGGTGTATGCAAGGTATAGCTCAGCTCCTGACTGCATGTGACAGCCACCGGGATGTCTGTGGCAGTAAAGTTAGTGGTTAATGATGGGGGTATCTTGTAGTTCGTTGTTCCTTCTTTCATACTCCTCCTTTTATTTCCTCTAATTCTCTCTCATCTCTGTCTCACAAATTAAGGAGTGAGTTAATTGGAAGCTTACTATGGTGCTTAACTTACCAAGCTGCCCTTCTGCTAAAGTAGATAGAGCCAAGGCACTTCTGCACTGGAGTCAGCAGGATGTCAAGGTAGTGGATCACAGAATGGTGGGGGTTGGATTCAGAGATCATGTAGTTCTTCTCCATTATCTCCCCCTGCTAAAGCAGGCTTACATAGATCAGATTGCACAGGAACATGTCCAGGTGGGTTTTGAAAGTCTCCAGAGGAGACTCTGCAACCTCTTCAGACAGCCTCCAGCATCTGGAAAGTAAAGAAGTTTTTCCTCATCTTTAGGTGAAACCTCCTGTGTGCCTGCCACCCCTTGTCCTGTCACTGGGCACCACTGAAAAGAGCCCAGCCTCATCCTCTTGGCCTCTGCCCTTTTAGATGATTAGCATTGGTAGGATCTCCTCTTAGTCTTCTCCAGGATTAAGAGCCCCAGGTCTCTCAGCCTTTTCTCATCAGAGAGACACTCCAGGTCTTCATCTTTGTGACACTCCAGTGGACTGTCTCCAGTAGTTCACTGTTCCTCTTGAACTGGGGAGCCCAGAGATGGACAAAATACTCCAGGTGTGGCCTCACCAGGACAGAGTAGAGGGACAGGACAACCTCTCTCTACCTGCTGAACATACTCTTTGTAATGCACATCAGAACACTGCTGGCCTCCCNATCACAGAATGGTGGGGGTTGGATTCAGAGATCATGTAGTTCTTCTCCATTATCTCCCCCTGCTAAAGCAGGCTTACATAGATCAGATTGCACAGGAACATGTCCAGGTGGGTTTTGAAAGTCTCCAGAGGAGACTCTGCAACCTCTTCAGACAGCCTCCAGCATCTGGAAAGTAAAGAAGTTTTTCCTCATCTTTAGGTGAAACCTCCTGTGTGCCTGCCACCCCTTGTCCTGTCACTGGGCACCACTGAAAAGAGCCCAGCCTCATCCTCTTGGCCTCTGCCCTTTTAGATGATTAGCATTGGTAGGATCTCCTCTTAGTCTTCTCCAGGATTAAGAGCCCCAGGTCTCTCAGCCTTTTCTCATCAGAGAGACACTCCAGGTCTTCATCTTTGTGACACTCCAGTGGACTGTCTCCAGTAGTTCACTGTTCCTCTTGAACTGGGGAGCCCAGAGATGGACAAAATACTCCAGGTGTGGCCTCACCAGGACAGAGTAGAGGGACAGGACAACCTCTCTCTACCTGCTGAACATACTCTTTGTAATGCACATCAGAACACTGCTGGCCTCCCTGACCATAAGGGCACATTGCTGCCTCATGTTGAACTTGTTCACCAGGACTACCAGATCCTTCTTCAGAGAGCTAATTTCCAGCAGGACAGCCCCTAACCTGTACTGGTGCAGGGGGCTATTTCACAAGTGTAGGACTCTACACTTGTCCTTGTTGCACTTCATGAGGTTCACCTATGCCCAACTCTCGCCTGTCCAGGTCTCACTGGATGGCAGCACAGCACTCTGGGTGTGTCAGCCACGCTCATCAGCAAACTTGCTGAGGGTACACTGTCCCCTAGTCGAGGTCATTGGACAATACTAGATCCATTAGTGAGGCTTGTGGAACACCACTAGCTACAGGCCTCCCAACTAGAGCCTGCATCATNGAGCCCCAGGTCTCTCAGCCTTTTCTCATCAGAGAGACACTCCAGGTCTTCATCTTTGTGACACTCCAGTGGACTGTCTCCAGTAGTTCANCTAGATCCATTAGTGAGGCTTGTGGAACACCACTAGCTACAGGCCTCCCAACTAGAGCCTGCATCATTGATCACGACCCTCTGAGCTCTGTCATTCAGACACTTGTCAATGCCAGTTCTCAATCCACCTCACTGTCTGCTCAGCCTACCCTTGCCGAGTTTACTTAGGAGAATATTATAGATGATAGTGTCAAAAGCCTTGGCGAAGTCAAGGTGCACAGCATACACTACTCTCCCCTCGTGCCCTTCTCTACCCAGCTGGTGACTCCATCGTGGCATGCCATCAGATTGGCCAAGCATGATTTCCCCTTCTGAATTCGTGCTGACTACTCCTGATAATCTTCTTTTCTCTAGTGTCAGTGTGTGCAGGTACACTGCCCATTTGACCTTTTGTTTTCCACTGCAACACCATACTGCATGATCGTAACAGAAGCGACTTGTCCATGTTGATCAACATCATCTTCAGGTAGATTGAGTTTTGAAGTTGAAGTAGCACAGTTTGGAGACTTAGCAGCATGTAGGGCTGGGCTTTGTTTGCACAATGATATTTCAAAGTCTGTGCTCCAGACTGAAGGATTGTTTCCTCTTTGCAGAGTCCTCAGAGGAGGAAGGCTCAGATGATGAGATGATGGCAGATAAAGAGTCTGAGGTAAGTGGAGCTGGATTGAATCTTCTCCCATCTACTCATAACAGAAAATATGTGACTGTCAAAGGTTCAAACATCCATGTGTGTCTTTTTATCCCCCAGGAAAACTGGGACGAAGATGAAGAAAAAGAGGAACAATCTGATGAACAAGAAATGGCTATTGAAAAGGAGATCAATGGTGATTCTGATTTGGAACCAGAAAATGAAAGTGAAGAAGAATAGCGACATGAAAGAAGAACTTTTAACAATTCAAACAAGTGGGCCACCAAACTCTACTTCTGGATCATCTTGCTGGGAGTTGCCATATTTGCATAGAGGGAGCGCAGAGCTGTGCACGTCCTGTGTGCAGGGGCACTTGTGGGGCACCGTGCATTTCTGGATCCAGAGTGTTTAACCATGCCAGCCTTTTCTCCCCCCATTTCCCTGCGCTTACTTATAGAAACATTTCTTCCACCTCATGGTCAGATTCTGCCTGTCATGTGGACATGGATTTGTATCTCAAGTGAAATAAATCTGCCACCACTGTTGGTGTGGTAAACTTGGTTCAGCTTTACACTGAATTTGTTTCCAGTATTCGAGGATCTATCCCTCCTTTCCATGCTTCAGTTAGCAGTAGCAAGTGGGTATCCTGCTGGATTTTTTTAAAAAATCAACAACCCCCTTCCCCCCCTAAAAAAAAACCAAACCACAACACAGAAAAAAAAAAAAAGGTACAAAACTAAAGATGATATTTTTGTAATATTTAAATTCTCTCCTGAAATCCTTTCCTTTGCCCCCACCCTCCACTGGTTTAGCCATGCCTTGGCATCTCTAAATGCCAACCTGACTTACAAAACCGACTTTTTTTTATAACAGATTTGAACTCTTAAGACTTTTATATGTACCAATCAATGATGTTTCTTGTGCTCTGAAAGGACATTAGAACTATCAGTGGCTCCTAATGTTGTTTGAAGGGAGGCTGTATATAAGTTTAATGCTAACCCAGAGGATAAACTGTGCTGAACTGAGAGGGGGAGTAACACAGGGAAATGAGAAGGGGAGCGCTTCCCTTATTAGGGATTTTTTAATCTCTCAATGGCAGAACCAAGGACAGCTGTTTTCTCAGCTAATGGAAACTGAAGTGGTGCAAACACATTTTTAAGAGCAAAATAAGGTAAAGGTTTGAGCCATTCACCACTATGATGTACAATAATATATTTGTCTATAAATGGAGCTGTTGCAACTAAATAGCACCCTCTTTGTAAAGTGAATAAATATACATCTCCTTTACCAGATAATATGTGCTGTGGTGTTTGTTGAGAGGCTAGGTAGCTACAGGTGGTGGTGAAGGATCAAATGCTTTCTGTAGAAAGTGGGTTTGGAGGGCTGAGAGACCTGGGGCTATTTGGTCTGGAGAAAGTTGAGAGGGAACCTGATCAGTGTTTACAAATATCTTGGCCAGTCTCTTCTCAGTGGTACTCAGTGACACCACTGGATGAGGAGCAGTGGACACAAATTAGAACACAGGTTTTGCCTTGTGTTGAGGCAGAATTTCTTGAGAGTGCCAGAGCACTAAAGTAGGCTGCCCAGAGAGCTTGTGGAGTCTCTGGAGACTCAAAACCCACCTGAATGTGTTCCTGTGTGGCCTGCCCTAGGTGATCCTGCTTTGGTGGGGCAGTTGGACTCATTGATCTTCAGGGATCTCATCCGATCTGTACCATTCTGTGATTCTAACAAAGGTGAAAGCTAACATTAACACTTTACAGTGTTTTTCAAAGCACCTGTTACTGATTTCTTACATCCTGCATTTCAGTCCTATATGTTGGTTTGTCCACAGCATTTGGGCTGCAGAGTTGCCTGGCAGCATAGGGAATTGTGTCACTGAAAAAGCTGGAAAAGACATCCTGTCTTTGGAGAGCTGGAAGTAGAAAGGCAGTTATCGCAGTCTTTGATGGGTATTAACTGGCAGTAGACTAGTGTCTTAATAATATGTGAGCTTTCATTTCACTTCTGAAATGCTGTGAAAATGAATGCCAGCACTTCAGCACTGTGACAAACGACCAAATTAGGCTGAAGTGATGCCTGAGTTTTTAATGGGTAGTGATGTTACTCTGAAAATCAGGCCAAAAGCTGAATGTGAATGCAGGTCTGCCCATCTTGGGGCCCCTCACTATAAGAAAGATATCGAGGTGCTCTCCAAAGAAGAGCAATCAAGCTGGTGAAGAGCCGTGAACAAGAAGTCCTATGAAGAAGGGCTGAGGAAACTGGGGCTGTTC
>VWYK01016853.1:11773-27509 GCA_013399775.1 Semnornis frantzii | reverse complement strand
AACATTTGTCTCATACTAACCAAACATCCATGACCTAAGAAAAAAATGTATTCCGTTTCACTGAGCTGCTTATTAATTTGTTTAGCATGAGAATCACACCATGAGGAATCTGTAAAAAGAAACTTGCATATGCAAAACACTTCACATTTGCACAAATGTCATGTCAATTGTTAATTAGTATCAAAAAAAAAACCAACAAAGCAGACTGCTAGAAAAATTAACAACAGTGAAATAAGTAACATGGGACACAAATCAACACATATTGTAAAGTCTCAAAAGCCTGAGATAGTTGAGAGCATAAGCTGATGTATGGTCCTCTGAGAAATGTGTCTGAATTAAGAGCTACAATATGCAGAAGAAATTTGAGAATTGTTTTTCTGAGGGACATGTGACTACTTCTACAGCAGTCTGTAGCCTACACTGTATCTTCAGCAAGTTCGTCACCATGACAACTTGAAATTTTTCTGCAAGACAATTTTGTTAGTAAAATTTTAGTGATAGATTTGTGCCAGAAAGCTGTGACCACACGTGGTAACAACAGATATACCAAACCTCTGGGATCAGCTTGCCGAGGATTACCTGAGTCCTGCACAGCTCTGGAGATAGGGAATGAAGGTTAAAGAATCTGGACTGGCTGCTACTGGGGAGAAGAGACAGGAGAAGAGGTAGGAACAAGCGAAAACATAGGGAATTCCAGCTCAGTTTAAGGAAAAATCTTCCCTCAATAGTGCTCCAACGCTGAACCTGGAGTTCAGAGAGGACGAAGTATCTATATCCAAGGATATTCAGATCTCAACTACACAGCCTCATGAACCTGGTCATGTTTTGAGCCAGGGATGGGCTTTCAGAAGTCCTTCCCTATCTCTGTGATCCTTTGGTAAGCTCATTTCTAGAGCCTGAAATACGGAACATGGTGCTGCAAGCTGGAAAGCAGTTGGGAGCCCCTTCTTTTCTGTTCCTCCATTGAAGCCCCGGTGGTTTTCTCCAGGAGTGAGATTAAGGAGCTTGCAATCAGGACTTACAGCCACAGTGAAGTCTAAGGAATCATCCAAGCTTTGTGTCCTCGAGAAGCAAGAACAATTTCCTCAGTGCAGCACTGAGTCTAATCCTTCAAAACAGATCCAGAAGAGGTGGACAAAGGGCAAGGCAAAAATCACTGCCATTTAAAACTGCAATGAGAAATTGTCACAGCAATTCTCCCCTCTGCTGCAACACCTCTGCTTTATCCTTGCACCATGATCCGGCCTGAGCCTTGTCTGGGTCTGTTCCAATTTCAGTCCTTCACCTCTGAAGAGATGAAGGCATGCTATCACAGATACTAGGTGACACCAAGAACTTATCTATCACAGATAGACTTCAAGGCAGGAGGAACACAACAGCAGCCTGACATTTCCTCTGTTGCCTAAGTAATAAATGGCTCTAGCTCTCACTCTCAAAACTGATCTGATAGGGAGCTCATGCACTATGCAGCAGATTCTGTTCTGCAGGGATTTTCTTTCCCTCTGATGCTTCACATTTGCCTCCCAGGAAGCAATAAGCTCCTTTCTGAGAACTGTAGAAAGATGGATAGGTGAAAGGAGAGCGAAAAACAAATGAACACATAAAGTTGTAAAAATACAAAACTGGAATTAAAATAAAGCAGTTCCTTAATGAGGACGCTGGGGATAAAAGCTCTTCGTTCCATGCCCCGGGAGGATTATGCACCCTGTTCTATTATTTTTATAGAAGACAGACAAAGGAGCACCCATCTCACTCTGATGGGTTAGACCCTGGACTTCTTGGGTATGGAAAGAGGCTCAAAGTTGCCAGTCATTCCTCCATCTAAAAAAACTCCCGATTATTCAAGGGTGTCAGTTGATTCCCTTCTGCTTCTGCAAGGCTGCTAATCAGCTTGTAAAAACTGCCACCAACCATGTCTCTGCCAGCAGTGATCTGTGCCAAGTAAGAATTTAGCCAGAAAGTCATTTAAAGAAAAATGTGGAAATTTCAGGGAGGAAAACACAGCCCCTTGGCTTAATGCAGAAGGAATTTGACTATTTGCTTAAAAACGCTTTCCTTGTGTGATTTATGACAGTAAAAGAAAATCAGCATTTGCAATCTACATATGTATTGCAAGTAAAGGCAGGAGTTTCCTTAATTTTCCTGTCCAAGGAAATGAAGCATTGCTGGTGAGTCTCCAGATATAAGTCATATGTTGGACTCCACCCTGCACAAAAAAGAAAACCTGCCTCAAGCAGTTGATTTTGGAAGAGCAGTGTGTGGGAGCCCTTTGTTTTTGCTTTCTGAGGTTCAAGGCATTAGGTGAGTTTGAGCCATTTTTTAGGCTCTTCTTTGCAGTTCAGAGCCACAAACACCATTAAGCAGATTTCATCTTAATGGAATCCATAACCTCTTGTACCTGTGCACACTCAAAAAGCCTTTCATATTGCATGTGTTCTAAACAGCATCCTTTCAGAGCAGGAGTCCCTCCTTCCCAAGAGGTACAATAGAGGATCAACTGCATCACTACCATGGCCTTTGCTGACACTGTGGCAACAGAAACAGCTTCAACAAGCTCTGCATGTACCTGGCAGGTCAAGCTAACTAATGCCCTTAATGCTTCTTCCTGGCTAAGGTTGTTAAGCAGTGATCAGCTCCTGTACAGCAGCTGACTCTCCTGCTGTCACTCGCTCATGTGCCCAAGCTGTTTGTTGCAAAGCCTGGCACGCCATGTGAGTTTTACAATCTCTCCAGCTCTGGAGATGCACTAGGAAATAAATCCAGAAAATCTGATTAGGACTTGTCACTGAAGTAAGCCCATTAATCATTGATGTGGTTCTTTCATATGCAGTTTGCCAACTCCTGCAGGCACCAGCAGACTGGTAGGTCTGAAGACTGCAGACTTGAAAAAGTTCTTCTTTATGTAACAATTGCACTGATATTTTTTCCTCTTGAATATTTAGCACATTCTGATTAACAAAAAAAAAAAAAAAAAAAAGCTAAAAAACACCAGAGAGATAATTTAGCCTAACTTCCTGCATAAAGTCAGTCATAGGATTCCCCTGAAATAATTTTTGTAGCCAAAAAGATAAGAAGTTTTAGTTTAGAAAATGTAAAATTCAGCATAAAAAACCTTAGCGATTTTTGCAGCAGTCAGTTACCCACATCGTTGAGCAAACTAAAAAATAACTGCATTTCATTTCTCACCCAAACTTGCCTAGATTTGCCTGTCAACAGTAGGTTGAGTAAGAGATGACAGTCATCTTTTATTAAGTTGCTGTTTCCCCAGCTTCCCCCAAAATATTCTCAACAAAGATAAGCTAGCAGAGGTACTGCTATGTCAAAGCCTAGCACAGATTTCCCATGCCCCACCAAACACAGTCATTGCAGTACAGCTTGTAATAATGTCAGCCGTCATCACACAGGTGCCAAAATACAAGGGGATAAAAAGCCATGAATGACTTTCCATGGCCTAAAACACATGAAATAATTTGGAAACTTGTGACTGCAAATATGATTCATGGACGAAGCTCTGTGATTCCAAATACAAGTTAAATTAAGACAACTTCTCTCCAGACTTATTATAAGTCAGAACAATTAAAACAAGACAAACAAGGAGTTTCAAGATGGGTTGAAATTCTCCCTTAATCTCTTAATCTATTTGTCTCTGAGATGTTCAAAATCTAGGACACTACTCTGAAACATAGCTCTGTAAATGATACTTGCAATCCATCTCTGACTGCAAGCAGGAAGTATTAAAACTCAAAATGCACAAGACTTTACCAACTGTAACTTTCTCCCCATTCGTTTCATGTACATGTTCAAGATTTTACAGCTTGCTTCTGGTTAGGCATTAGATACAAGAACACAAAACATTTGTGATGATTGCTTAATGGAGGTATCTCCTCTTCAAAGCTGAATAATTCATTTAAGATACCTGCCATTTTCTGACAAAAGGGACGTCTCCCTATTTTGAACACACGGATCTCCTTCCCCACAACTCTTCTGGAAAACTGTCTCAAGTTCAATCTGAATTCATCCAGAGTTGAGACAGTTTGGTTCTCAAGACAGCACTGGTCAGGCATTTACAAAATTTGTCTGTCTCTTCTCTGGAACAGAAATTCAACCTTATGCAACTCCTCAGTAAGCCTCAGTCTGTCCACTTCATTTCCTTGGATTAAGGGCACGCAGAGGGACACAGCACACATCAGAATGCACTGCAATAGGCTTAAGGAAGTTCAAAGACATTCAGAAAAGCCAGAGATTCCTGTAAGAAGAAAAGTAATGATTAAAACAGTCTATCACCTTTACTGGCTCGTGGATAAATTAAACAGCATATGGGTTTAGTGAAATTATATTTAAAACAAAGACCTGACCTCACAGAACGACTGGATTTTCCTTTCATATCTTGTTTCTAGGAGAGTGGGGAGTATGTCTCCTGCAGCACATATAGGCTTACCATGGGTACGCTTATGAGAAACGTGTTAGTTTTTGGTGAGTCATCGGTGCTAAATTACATCTAAAACTGTCTCCTCTCCAATGCACACATTCAGTTCTGGCACACTCTACAGGGACAGGGAGTTGCTAATGAGATGTACCCCGAGCGAGCGCGCGAAACCTTTTTCATCACAAAGACATAGTGCTAAGCGATTTCCTCTTCCTTTCCCAACTTCTTTAAAACTGTTTGGTGTGCCAAAGAATTATCTTCATCCTGTGTTGCTGAAACTCTTTTAAAATCACTTCCCTTTGGATTAACTCCATAAGATGGTAAAATATCAGAGGCAATTAGAGTTGCTCCCACATTCTCATTTCATTAATGGGGTTCCAAACATTTCCTTCACAGTTTTTCTGCAACAAACTCTAGCCCAGTGTTAACTGCATCTTGACTCTCCCACGAACCATGTTCACTTTTTGTTTGCTGAGCTATGCAGCCTCAAGTTCCTGTTGCGATAGATTTGGCACAAAGACATGGCCATTCCTCCAAGAGTTTGCAGTATAGATAGACACAGGAAGCCACGGGTCAAAGGAGAGCACCAGCACAAAGGTGCTGGAAGGACTGGGGCACCCAACAACTCACCTGGATCTTTGCCAATACGCAACCAGGGCATGTTCTAGATCACACAGTCAAGTGAAACAGCCAGGTGGTGGGCAAACAGGTTGAATAAAGTCCAAAGTATTAATGAAGTGTTAGAAACATGTCTCTGCCAGGCAAGACAGGTGGTGGCAAAAAGGCAGAACTGCAGCGCAAGGCTTGAGCCTTAGGCTAAACTCAGGACAGCAAACCTATTTTCTTGCATGCCATTCACACTACCTGCACACCAGTACTGTGTGAGTATATGGGATGAACTACTCAAGAGTAAGCAAAAGCCACCAGAGATTGCTACCCCATCAACACTTCTCAATGGTGCTAACAGTGCTGCTCCTGTCACTAAATTTTTCCATAAACAAATCCTACAAATGCCTAAAGTAAAATGGCTTTTAACATGTTTGCAGCCAAGAACCACATTCCCAAAGAGGTTTTTTACCCTCAACAGTCCACCTTGTCATAAAACCTGCAGATCAAAGGTGCAGAAAAACTACGATTTCAATTGTACTCACCCAAGCCATACTACTCAATCTTGCCAGAGCTGAAATAACTGGGTTTATACCAATCTCCACGGCTGCTGCTTCTTCCCGTTGAAGGGAAGGCTTCAGGAGCCAACGCATCTTTCAAAAAAGGACATGAAGTCATACATGAGTGTGGCATGCTTCAAATGTCTTCATTTGGTCTTCTGCACTACATTGAGACAGCCTCACCTGATCTAGGCATACCTGCGTTAGCAGAGAGGATGGACTAGATGACCTCCAGAGGTCACTTCCAACCCTTACCAGTTTATGATTCTGTGCACACAAGTATGGGTTATGAGAGCACCAATCTGGCAATCCAGAAAATGTGTACACAGAGCATACAAACCTCAATGATGGCCTACTTTGCAACATAATGGCCTCACTCTTTCTTCAATGGGATACCCCCTCTGCAAAGGAAATAGCTGTCTACGGCATGAGCGAACTGCTAGTCTTCCCCATTTTCCTTCAGAGAGATGACCTTCAGATGGTCCAGGGAGATAATCCAAAAGATAGACAAGACAGCTGAGCACGGCAGACATGGCTTACCTTCCAGGCGACTGTTCCCTTGCCTGTTGGGGTTCATTACTGGTAGATGCATCATCTGCAAATTAAAAATGTTTATTGAAATAGCCCAGGTGTCAAGAAGTCCACTTCTCCTTCATTTCCTCAGGTACCGTAAGATCACTGAAGTAATTCCAAACTACATTATCAATTTCTTTGAAAGTAAGACTACTGCCAATGCTACTGCAAAGCCGCTTGGCAGCCAGTCACAGGATAGAGGGCATCCTCAGTAAGCTTGCAGGCAACACAAAATTGGGTAGGAGTCTTGACCTGTTTAAGGATGGGGAGGCTCTGGACAGGTTGGATCAACGGGCCAAGACCAGTGGCATGAGGGTCAACAAGGCCAAGTGTCAGGTCTCACACTTGGGTCACAATGACCCCACACAATGCTACAGGCTTGGGGAAGAGTCCCTGAAAGGTTGCCCAGCAGCAATGGACCAGGGAGTGTTTGTGAGTAGCCAGCTGAGCATGAGACAGCAACGTGCCCAGGTGCCCAGCAGCATCCTGGCTTGCATCAGAAGCAGTGTAGCTAACGTCACGTTGTCCCTCTGTACTCAGCTCTGGTGAGGTTGCACCTCGGATTCTGTGTTCAATTCGGGGCCCTTCACTACAAGGACACTGAGACTTTGGACCACAATGAAAGTAGGGCAGCAAAGCTGGTGAAGAGTTGAGAGCACAAGTCTTTGGACAAGCAGTTGAGAGAATCAGGGTTGTTTAGCCTGAAGAAAAGTAGGCTGAGGGGAGATCTTATCACTCTCTACAACTACTTGAAAGGAGATTGCAGTGAGGCAGAGGTCAGTCTCTTCTCTCAATAACAAGTGATAGGACACACAGGATTTTGGCAGAGGCTGGGAAACAACCTCAAGTCACACCAGGGGAGGTTTAAATTGGATATTAGAAAAAATTTCTTCACTGAAAGGGTTGCAAGCACTAGAAGAGGCTGTCCAGGGAAGTAGTGGAATCACCACACCTGGAAGTATTTAAAAGGCATGTAGTAGCTGTGGTGCTGAAGGACATGGGATAGTGGTGACCTGGCAGTGTTGGGTTAATGGTTGGACTCAATGACCATGAAGGTTTTTTCCAATCAGAACAATTCTATGATTCTATGATGTTGCTAAGGATGTCTGCAGTTGGAGGTAGCCTGACAAGTCAACATCTTTCACAATTCATACCCTACTTGACCTTCCTGTAGTGCAGATACAGCCAGGAGAGCAGCATTAAGTCTGTTGCACACAGGGCACCTCATTGACTCGATCCTAAATCACTTTTTTAGAAGCTCTCTACACTCTTCTTGATCTCTATGCAAGTGATATGATCCTAGCCTTAGGCAACCACAATTTGTTCTCCTGTCCAAATGCCACCAGCACTATGTGAGCTACATCAACCATAGCATCTCAGCCAGGCTGAGATTCCTTGAACTGAGTTACAGCTCTAGAGCAAGAGCTACAGTGCACTTGCTGCAGCTCTCTGCAGAAAGAAATGCTTCCCTTTTCATGTGCAATAATTCCCTGTGTCATTTACTTCTTATTAAGATTGCAGAAAATATACTCCCCAGCAGGAATATTGGTAGCAGTACTGAATTTTAACTGATGGTTAGAGAAGGCTTGCAGGAAGATGTCTGCTTGTAAAAGCAAGTGTTTATACTAAGTGTGCTGTTAAACAAGAGTTATGCTTAACCCTCAGAGGACAGACTGAACATCCAAGACAATGTTATGAATCTGAGTACTTCATGTGCAGTCTTTCTGCTCTGCAAATCAAGTTTTCCTGTGATGCATTCAGTAACTAGCTCTAAACAGAGATTCTGAACCCCAAAAAAAAAATTAAAAATTACAAGGTAATTTGGCAATTCCAATCATGAGAAAGTGATACAGAATCCCATTTGCTTGAAGTTATTCCTTTAGCCACCTGCACTATCCAAAAATAAAAGCTGTCCATACTCTTTGGCACTTTGTTCCCTGTATACAATCCTCAAGCACAACACCCACTGTAGATCTGCCTTGTAAGTGCAGGCACCCAGGTCCAAGTGTCAGTTCACAGAAAAAGTGGACAGCAACACAATCTGAAAATAGCTAGCAGGAGTTCACAGGCTGAGTTGGCATGGAGTCACACCTTAAAGGATCAGGTAAGAGCTCAAAAAGGGAATACAAATCTCAGCAGAGCAAATGTTCTTCAGCTACACTGCGCTCAGCTGAGAGTGAGGTTTCATAACAGAGCCAGTTGTTGGTATTTGTCTCTGCCCAAGATGCACCAATCACTGTTTTGCAGGCACACACTCAATACATCAATGAGGAAAGAGCTGGCGGGTGTGCCAGACTGCCACAGAGATTCACACCCTCCCCAGGCACCCCTCAAGTAAGGTCAAACCTCTCAGCTGATGGAAAGTGAAGCATTACAGGAGGCAGCTGGGTTTCTAGCCACATTTGGTTTTCTCATCAAAAACTCCAACTGCAACAGGAGTTGTAGCTCACACATATACCCCTGACTTCTCCTTATAAGAAGATGAGCAGAATATTTGCTCCCCCAGGAAGCAAAAATCAATTTTCTCCTTCCTTACCTCCTCGCTGCTCATCGATTCAGAACTGGATGTGTCACGATTGCACTGCACAGTGATGTTCGAGATCAGCTCACCAGAGACTTCCACAACACTTCTGCAGAAAGCAGTTGGCTGTAACAGATCAAAACAGAGCAAATGTCACTGAGCCAGCTGCTGTGAAAAGCCTCCCATGGGAGTTTCACTGAGAAAAGAGAACCTGAATGGGTGAGAATCTCCCTTCAGGGTAGAGGGAGAGTTGAAAATTTGAAAATTACTTCCAACCTCTCCTATAAGGACAGGCTGATGGAGTTGGGGTTGTTCAGCCCAGAGAGAAGGCAGCTCCAGGGAAACCTTACTGTGGTCTTTCAGTACTTAATCAGGATTATAAGAAAGATGGGGATGGTCTTTTTAGCAGGGCCTGTTGCAACAGGACAGATGGTGATAGTATTAAACTAAAAAAGGGGAGATTTAGAATAGATAAAAATAAGACATTTTTTGTCACGAAGGTGGTGAAACACTGTCACAAGTTGCCCAGAGAGGTGGCAGAAGCCCCATCCTTGGAAACACTCCAGGTCAGTTTGAATGGTGCCCTGAGCAACCTGATACAGTAGAAGGTGTCCCTAATTACTCCATGGAGGTTGGATTAGATGACTTTTAAAAGGCCCTTCTACCAAAACCATTTCTCTGCTCAGCACTGTCAGCACAGAGGGAATCTGCACTACATAGGAAGGAATTTTTTCACCATGAGGGTGACAGAACACAGGAACAGGCTGCCCAGGGGGGTTATGGAGTCTCCCTCTCTGGAGATATTCAAGACCCACCTAGAGGCATTTCTGTGTGGTCTGGCAGTGGGGGTTGGACTGGATCTTTGAAGGTCCCTTCCAGCCTCTGACATTCTGTGATAAGCCTTACTACAGTGCCTAGATGCATGACAGACCAAAGCAAGGCGAACATCTATTTTTTCTATTCTCTTACCTTAGAAAGGAAACCGTATCTTCCTTACACAATTTTGTCCCAAAGCACACAGACACTTTCACTGCATGCTGCTCTTAGACACACATCCTCTTTTCAGCTCAAAGTAGTTCCCCACTGACCAGGCAGAGGAGTCTCCCAGCACTGATCCTTTCTACCTCACACTCACTCCAACCTGCAAGTTATATTTGCTTTGGTTTGGTTTTGTTTTCAGAAAACCAGTCATTCTACAGCTCCACCAGTGCTTCAATATATCCTGAGAACATCCTGTACAGATCAGGGGGTTCACATTCACAGCAGAGGCACTTACCACAAAAAGATCAATTTTGAAGTCGCATGTGGATGGGTCTCTGCCCGAAGCTTTCATGCACACGGTTTCACGAATGCTGAACTCCAGCTCTAGCCTATAGTCATCACTGTTCCATGTGTCAACCTGGTAAAAGGAAGGTCAACACAACACGTAATTAGTGTCTGTCAGTTTTCTATGCCCATTACATGGCAGTCTTGCTTCTTTCTCAAAGCAGAAGCAAGACATAAGGGCAGTATGGATCAGTGGCCAATTTAGAGCAGTTTATTGTGCATGAGAAAGGCTATTTTATTGTGCACGGGAGTTGCACTCTTAAGCAGACTTGGTGACAGCAACACTTGGGGGTTTTACTTGAAACCTCACAGCCACTCTAGGACCTTCCTTCTCCACAGTCAGCTGGAAGGTCTATAGCTGTCAAACGTAGATAATCATAGCATTACCCCTGCATGCTACCCCCTTCTGCTGTGGGAATTTGGTACTAACAGCTCTGCTTTGGATATCCAGACTGCTGGGAAGTCTGTTGCAAATACATGACTTGGAACATAAATTACACAACTGCAAACAACTGAATTAATGTAGTTTATAGAGTTTCTCCCTGTCACCTCAGGCAGTGTCACTTAACAGGTAGTGTGCATGCAATACTGCAAGCTTCAGAAAGTTTGATTACTTCTGTTGACACATTAGGGTTTTCTTTTCTCCTTCTCATGATCAAACCAACATTGTAGCTCAAGATGTGAGGCTCCAAAAAGCCCCAACCAAAACCAATCCTGCCCCCCCAAAAACCCAACAAATTCCCACTGCTTTAAATCACTTTCCCCCTCCCCCCAAACTAGATCAATCGTCTTGTCATTTATTCTTGCAGAAGACTCAGTACATACCATCTATAGAAACCGATGTTCTAGGTTCTAAAGATCTTCAGGATCTAGGGTCTAAGGATGTTGAGATTCTAAGGATGTTCAGGAACACAGACATGCTAACTTTACATTAGAAAGCTCTGACTCAGTAACTCTGGGTGTAACTCAAACAATTCTTAGCAATGCAAATTAAAACTGATAGAGGTTTCCTGCCTGCATTTAGACACCATCAGATTTAAACCAGAATCGGCGTGTAGAGACAGATGCCATAACTACAGATTGGAGAAAGAACTTTGTGTTGCCATTCAATTAGCAATAAGGACATTCAGCTGAGAACTTGCTGCAGGAGTTTTCTTTACGCCCAAAGCAAAACAGTTAACTGGAGGGATTTAAAAATACCGGTTCCAAACAAAATCTTACAAGATACACCTCTATTTTTTTCTATTCTAGGGGTGGAAAATTTGAACTGAAGTATTTTTAATTACAAACCAATATAGATGAATATTTAATTCCCAAAGCCATAACTTCAGATAATGCCCCAAGCCTACTCTCTTCCAAGCAGCATCAAAAAATATCACCTAAATCTGTGTTTCCGGCATTGAGTAAAGAAGAGTTTTTTCATCACAGCAAAGCATATTTCAGGTATAGGATCCCCATTGTCTGTTCACTTACTCTTGTGACGTGGCTTTTGACAACACCATACAGGTTTGGGCCCCACGACTGAGAATTGATTCTTGCAATGGAAGCATTGAGAGCCTCTTCTGTGACAGGGAGTTCATAGTCGTACACTGGAAAGCCTGAGATGGAGGCACTTAGTTGCATAGAAGTTCAAGGAGGTATTGTGCTTTTCCTCCCAAAACCACCATAAGAAAAACGACATGGTTCCATTCTAAGCAACTTACCTGAACATGAGAAAACACTCAGTGTCAGAAAGAAAATTAAAATGCTCATAGTGTGACTTTCAAACTCTTTCCGTCTTTTCCTGTTTCAAGCAAGAGTTTCCAGTGCGTGTTCCTCTGCCCTTATATAAACGCAGCCTTGATCCTACAGCTGACCTTCCCGTGTGCATGTTCTGCTACTAACATTGCACTTTAAACAGAATTGATCCCAGAGTAAATATTTGCTGTCAGTTTTTACCCATCTAGCAGTAATTCTCAGACACAAGATGGGCCACTGTGTCTTTTTCCCAGCATTGTGACTAAAAAGAGAGCACTGAATTCCTGATATCTCCATAGTTAAAGCCAACATCTAATTCTTTTTCTCTCTTTTAGCCATTGGTTATCCCTTCGAAGCTGGTGAGTAAACTCTTTCCTTGGCAACAGACCCAGCACCACTGTGTCTCAGCAGCAACTGGAAGCACTCACAAGCTGGCATTCCCAGAGGAGGGGATGATTCCGCAGCATAGAATGGGAATCCACCCATGCAGATTTGTCCAATACCACCACTCCACAGGCCAAAGCATTCAACAGAAGCCTCTCAGGCACACAGCAGACTCTTGGGGCACCCCAGCTGTTTGCAATCCAAGTTTCTGGGACCTCTGTGACTCAGCACATGCCAGAAGAGTGCTCTGACTCTTACCAAGCATGAGCTCAGCTGTGGACATTTGATTTCCCCTGTCAGATGCCCTTGATGATCAGGCTTCAGTTTAAGTACAGAGATTAACAGACTTTGTTACCAGGGCCTGACTTCAGTACTGGAAACACCACAAGGAAGGACAGGGACATGACACCACAGTTCTTAGCTTACTGGAGCGATCTGCTAGTCTCAGTTTCCACTCTACCACCCCACCCCACAACAGAGCCGCTGAAATACTTCCAGTAAGGTTCGAAGATGCACTTGGCTTAAAGGCTGTCCACGAGAGTTGGAAGAGCAACTGTTGCCTTCAAATGAGTTCACTCATTGTTGACCATTCCCAAGGCACAGATGTGTCTAACCATGTTTATTTTGAGGATCTCCTCTGTGAATTCCTCCAATAATCTTCAAATCACAGTTTCACTTGAAGTAGGAAGGGTCATTTTTAAAGACTTCCCAAATGAGAAGCATGCAAAATAACAAGGTCCAGATCTAATTAGGAAGAGGATAAAGCTGCTTTCAGTTGTTAGGTTGTCCAGTTGCATGATGGCAGGTTGCATGCTAGGGGCATCTGACTCCTCATGTTACCAACACTTTAAGGCAAAGACTCATAAAAGCAAAGCACTTCAAGGCAAAAGGAACAACTGCCCACGTGTGAGCCCTGATGGTCACTGGATTCATTCCCCATCATTGCTGTAAAATCCTAGAAAAGGAATCTGGTAAGCCATGGTACACCCCGGGAAAGAGTTTCTGTGCCAGCTGGTAGAGTTGCACCTGAGCACATGGTGCTAAGAACAAGCTGTGGCTGAAGGGGACAAGCTAACATGGTCCCAAACAGAAGCCTCACCAGGGACACATTACTGGCCAGTGCCACACCACGTGTGTGCCATTCACATCCTAGCATTGCTTTAAGAGAGGTGGATGTGGGTACATATTCCAAAAACGGGGTGGGAATTTTTTACCAGCCAATTTGGATTTCAGCATTGGGAACATGATCAAAAACGCTGATTGAAACTTTGCCCTGTCAAAAGCTAGTCTGTTCTGTGCCTCCATTCTCCTTGTTCAGTGCAGCTGAAGACACTCTCTCCTTCCTCTTGAATATGCTCCTATGTACCAGGGTCTGCCCTTCCTGCTTCTCAGTTCTCCTTAACTGCCATCTGTGCCACAGAGAGGCCAGTAATCTACTTCTGTGGCTACAGCCATGCCAGAGCACCACAATGTGAAGGATTTAAACTGAGCTGGAGATTCTAAAGAAAATCTGTTGTGCTATGCCCAAGTTTTCTGCAGCCAGAGCCAAGATCACACTCTTTCAGATCAAGGAGGAAATCTGATACGCTGTTTGACCTGCATCTGTGGTGGCTTCTCTGCAATCAATTGTGCTGGTGTTGCAGTAATGAAACACAAGAAACAAGATCACTCAAATCACTTGAATGGAAAGAACTTGGCAGGTGGAGCCCCAAGGTCCTTATCATTTTCCTTGCTGCTTCAGCACCAGTTTGCTGCAGTACTTTGGATAACATTTAGCTTTTTACTTCATCACTAGAAAAGGAACCATCTGCTTCTTGTACACCAGCACCAGTTAATATTCCACCCAAACCTGAAACTGCTTCTTAACTGCCAAGGCACAGCATTGTAACCAGGATTTTAACTACTGAACAAACCACTGTGTTTAAAGATTTTCCTCTCAGCATGGCTACCAGGACATGCTTCCAGCAGGATTGTAGTAATGCTGAGTGGGGCTTTAATGAAATTAAGGTGCACTGCAAAACCCTGACTTCACTTTATGGCATCCAGAGAAAGAGATGTTTGCTATTCCACCTCTCTGATTCCTGGCTTGTTAAGTCTGTAACCAACTTGGTAAATATTTCTCCGGTCTCTCCGCAGATAAATTATAGACTCCAGAAGACTCTTATTAAAGCAAAATTGGCTTCAACCACCATTCACATCAGAGACACATTTGGATTGAGGGTGCTCAACCCAAACAGAGCCAGGAGCCAGGAAGAGGTAGAAACTGGGAGTAGGCAGGATGGAGAATGGGAGAAAGGAGGGTGTGTTAAAAGAACAGGTTTTGCTGGTGGGAGGAAAGACAATTGTGACCCCAGCACAATGTTCTTCCCACTCAAAGTGCCTTGAATTCCTAATTTCTGAGGTTCTTAAAAAACCTGAAGAGCAAATGAAATTCAACCTGAAATTCAATAATTTGCAAAAGGCTTCCAAGGTCAAATTTATGAACCCAAGAGACTGTTCAGTTACTGGCATATCCAAAACAGAATGTTGTTTCATCCGTGCTAAAGGAACAACACTCATGGTCACAAAGACAGAAGGAAACACGCTCTTGTGAGAGCAAAGTATCCTTCCCATCCTACGGAGACCAGCTCCTGGAACTTGCCAATGAGGACCCTGCCACAAATTATTTATGTACTACTATGGCAAGCAGTGGCATGGCACAGGGAAGAGTGATGAAAGGTGAAGCCTTCACTACAGACCAAAACCAGGGCAGAACAAAATGGAGAAGGTACCAAAAATGCAACAAGATTTTATAGCATGATGCTTGCTGCTGCCTTTCTCATCCCTGATCTTCATTCTCATCCCCTTCCTATTCCATCAGAAGACAACTCACATACCACCTAGAACTGTGGAGAAGCCACAGATGTTATCTGCAGCCTTATGAAGGCTTCTGGTTGCAGCAGTAGAGCAATACCTAACATTTTTTCCCCTCCTAATTAAGCAGACTGACAAGTTGGAGAATACTTCTAGATAGAGCTTGCAGAGCAAACAGAAAAAGCATATGGGCACATACATGTATGCCTTTTTGGAAAGGACAAATCAATACAAAACCTCTTGAAACTCAAGAGGGAATGAGATGGTGAAAGACTCTTCATAACTTGACTAAACTTCTACTCTACTAACAGCAAGTTCCAGATGCCAAGGACCAAGGAGCAGAGGGAGGGGGTAGTGTTCAAATTAATCTATGCAGCAAACGGATATGCGCTATTTAAAGGGAAATTAACAAGCTTCTGTTAGATTACTATTTTCAGATCATTTTCACTCCCAGCAATCAAGTCAACTCTGTTCCCAGAAAACCGGGAGAATAAAAATTTCTCTTTGAGTGAGATTTTGGTAATTGCAAGACGTGTTTTCATTGTAAATCCTCCAGCATCATCACACGCTGAAAACAGCCTAAACGGCATCTCAGGCACTGAGAAGATGTTCCTGAACCCTTGTTTCCTGGACACTCAGAAGAGAGATGAAAATTAACAACGCCTCCACAGATAAAAGTAAGCCAAATTACATTCAACAGAGCATCACATTCTTTTTTTTTCTTTTTTTTCCCTTTTTTTTCCCCCACTT
>VWYK01016853.1:0-11646 GCA_013399775.1 Semnornis frantzii | reverse complement strand
GACTAGATGATCTTTTAAAAGTCTTTTCCAACTCAAAACATTCCGTGATTCTGTGATTCTAAGACTAGTATATTGACATCAACTGACAAATACAAAGGTTTCTACATTTTGCTCTGACTAACAGAAGTTTTGAGAACTAATCCACAGTTCATAAAAAACAGCAAAGGGTCAGTTTTTATTATCTTCAGATCTTTTGAGCATGTCTGTTGAAAAACTAGTAGGCAATTGTGCAGCCAGTGCAGACACTGCCTATGGGCTGCTGTTCTGGGATGGAGAATAAGCTTTTGCTCTTCCAGTTTCTCTTACTGCTGTCATGCTTGCAAAAGATCACAGAAACACAGAACAGTAGGTAGGAGTTGGAAGGGACCTCTAGAAATCGTCTAGTGCAACACTCCTACTAAAGCTGGTTTATCTGGAACAGGTTGCACAAAAATGTGTCCAGGTGGGTTTTGAGTATCTCCAGAGAAGACTCCACAGCCTCTCTTGGCAGCCTGTTCCACTACTCTGTCACCCTCAAAGTAGTTTTTCCTTATGTTCAGATGGTACCTCTTGTGTTCCTGTTTGTGCCCATTGCACCTTGTCCTGTTGCTGGGCACCACTGAAAGGAATCTCATCCCAACCTCTTGACACCCACCCTTTATATACTGACAAGCACTGGTAAGATCCACTGTCAGGTTCTCTTCACACTAAATAGCCCCAGGTCTGCCAGCTGCTCCTCAAAAGAGAGAAGCTCGAGTCCCTTCACCATCTTCACAGCCCTCCACTAGACTGTTTCCACCAGTTCATTGCCTCTCTTGAACTGGAGAGCCAAGAACTGGGCACAATAATCCAGATATGGCCTCACTAGGGCAGAGTGGGAGAGTAGAGGGGAAGCAGAACCTTCACTGACTTCTTAATGCACGCTGAAATACCTTTGGTCTTTCTGGCCACAAGGGCACATTGCTAGTTCATGGGTAACTTGTTCACCAGGACTCCCATGTCCTCCTCTGCTGAACAGCTTTCCAGCAGGTCAGCCCCTAATCTGCACTGGTGCAGTGGGTTACACTTCTCTAGGTGCAGAACTCCACAGTTGCCCTTGAACTTTATGAGGTTCCTCTCTGATCAGCTTTCCAGTCTCTCTGAATTGCCATTCTGGTGTGTCAGCCACTGCTCTCTGGTTTGTGTAATGAGCAAACTTGCTGAGGATACACTCTGTTCCTTCTTCCAGGTCACTGGAAATTGAACAAGACTACTTAACAAGATGGTAGCCATAATGGCTGCATTTCTCAACTCTGCCCTGTAAGATCTGTTACTGCTGACTTGGCAGGCATAGGAAATACAAATATTTAAAGTTTCAAAGGCTGAAAGTTAAGAAGTGGGACCTATGAGATTCCACTGCAGCCTGTGATGTTTCAGAACAGTCACTCAGTGTGTATGCTACTGAGGTTTTGTTTGTTGTAATGTGTGCTTTCTGTTGCTTCACTCTCAAAGTCCATCTCCAGCAACAGCAGTACAAGCTGTGTAGGTTTAGATTGCGTTCATCAACTCTGTGACACTACCTTTTGTTCTCTGGGTGGCTGCCGTTAGCAGACAAACCTGATGGAAATGGCTAGCTCCAAGGAAAAACAACAATCATCACTGAGCACACAGACAAATATCCTAAGGGCATTCACCCTAGCAAAATGCAATCACATGGTGCTGGCACAAAGCACAAGGATATACATCAACTCCAACAATGACACAGTGATGCTCCCGAAGCCTTTCCTGCAGTACTTATCAATTCGACAGCCTCATAGCGCAGGAGTTCCTCCACCTCTTGAAGGTTCAGTGCCTGAGACAGCATCAAAGTCAGCACCAGCACCAGCAATTCTTAGCACTGAAGTACTTGCGCATCAAACCTCAGAAAGCCAAAAGCTTGCAAAAAAATTTAGAATGAATAGCCTATCATCTTCATATTTGTGGATTTTATAGTTCAAATTTGTGTTTTGATGGACATTTAAAAGGTTTGCAGCAAGTTTGTTGTTGTGGTTTTTTTTTTTCCTTGCTTTTAAGGGGAGTTTCCCAACCTGCAAGAGGCAAGGTCTTGAGTGAAATACACTGCTACAGATCTTAGGGCAAGAGCTATCCAAATTCTATATAAGTACATCTCCAGCAAGGTAGGATCACTTCTCACGTTCGAGTTTCCCTGAGGAAGACACCTGTGAGAGTCAGCTATCAGGTGTTACCCATCTCAGCTCATCAGCAAGTACTTGGCAGAGACTGTTTTATGATTACGCTCCAGCATAAACCTTAGGACCCCACCAGCACACATATACAAGCCAGGCACAAAACACAGCACAAACATCTTCAGTAGTTCATGGCTCAAATTCTACACTGGTATCAGCCACTAAGCAAAAAGTATTTCTAATATATAAAAAAACCCTCTTAGAAATAATGTCTACTTGCTCTCTGTGAAAAGGGAATAGATGAAATCTGTGAATCAATTATTCACTACAAATTAGCCTTTTCTTTTAGTTACTGGACTCACCCCAACCAAAACAGGGCACACTGTACAAACCAAGAAATGCTCCACCTCTTGCAGGTCTGCTGCAGTCAATATAACCATGTGGCTACAGCCTCACTTTGCATTTTTTGGCTTCTGCTGAAACCAACCTGTATTGAGGAATCTAAGGAAGCCAATTCATTGCAGCCCATGTTTAATTATGGCCTGTGATTCATTTCTAAATTACATAAATCCTTTTCTCACAATACCTGTGTACCAACCACCAGCCTAGGCGAGCAGAACACTTTCAACCTTCACCTACTCATTTATCCTTGCTTCAGCCACTATTTTTAACCGTACATCATTTCAGTGTCTCCCAGACCAAGCCCATACCGTAGATAACACACAATGTTTTTCAGATACTTACCATGAAGAGCAAATTTATATCTTTTAAGCAAATGCTGTTAAAAATATTTTTAAAAGCATTTTATATGACTTCATTAATATTCCTTTTCATAAGAAAGATTTCCTGATAGCTGAAAACTCATCTCATAAATTAACAGTGAGATTATTAGTTTTATATGTTTCTTAGATGACAGGTTTACAACGTTATTGGAAATACATTAACATCCCACACACAAGAAAATAATAGGAATGGCATAAAGCAAGAATTACACCCCACTTACGCTGAGGATGCAGGAAAATAACTGGATGCAAAGTTGCCTTGAGACAGTATCATATCAATGTTTTAAATCAAATTAATAATGGAAAAGCAGGAAACAGCCAGGGGCGAAAACATGTAAGCCACCCTCTCTGTGAGGAAATGCAGACTGGCTTATTTACAGCACTTGGGCACGCTTTGTGCCAAGATTCCTAGGGCAGGCTCCAGCAGTGTACGCATTTCTCCTAACCATGGGGCACAGCCTCAGGCATTGTCCACTCCCCTGGGAACTTCAAATACCAACAGTGGGTCACGAACCAGCCTCCCATCCCTGCAGTTCTCTACCCTATGTCAGGGCCCCTACCCGTGGTGGCAGATGCAGGACATTTCCACAGGAAAACAACTTGTGCCACAAAATGTGGAAGGCATCCACCAGGTTAGGGAAAATTTGGCTGGACAGGTAAATTCTGAAGGGACATCCTGTGAAGATACCCATGCAAACTTAAAATCAGCTGGACAGGTCAGATCTTGACCAGCATCCATATGTGGATGCAGGACTGCTAGGAGGTTTTGCTAGGACCCAGGGTGACAGGACTGGCTGTCTGAAGGCCGGTTGTAGAAGCATAGTGCCCCCTCACCTACCCACAACAGCCTAGTGTCACCCTGAATCCAGACAAACTGTCGTGTGTCAACAGAGAAGAGTAAACAGCATCCAGCTCCTTTCAGGGTGTCTGAGCTGTGCTTGCTCAGGTATGTGCCACAGTTTTACAGCCTGGTAATACCCAACAGTAACAGCTGCCAAAACCACCTATTTCACTCCGAGATGCACAAGAAAGTCTAATTAGCAGGAAGTTCTGAAAGCCAAACCTGGCAACCCTTTCCTGAGGCATCAATATCAGCTGAAGTCATGCAGAGGAGGACTCTGCAAGGTGCGTGGCTCACGCATCTCAGCCCCTTGCTGGCTCCAGTCTCGAGCAGCTTCCACAAAGGAAGAGACTTTGCCTAGCCCTCCCATCTGTTCGCAGCCATCTCCATCTGCATAGAAGAGGCAGCACAGGCACTAGAATATCATGACACCGAATTTATGCATCTCCAGCTTAGATCAGCATGCAAAGGAAGTAAAAAGCAGGATGGACCCATCACCTCTTTGGAGCAGGAGATGAGCACCACAGTTCCCAAGAGACTGTGAGACACCAAGTCTCCTTCTGCAACAACACATTCCCCACTGTACCTACTGATTTCAGTACACCTGAAGCAAAAGGTATCAGGTGACCACTTGGACATCTGGCCATTTGGACACACATTTCCTGTCCTCTTATGATTACCACGTGCCATGTCATCTTCCAAGGAGGTTATGCCTGATAGAAGGCTATTTGTGGGACAAGTTTTTCAGCGATTCCCACAGCTCTGGGCTCTGGCCCTGATCTGTTGCAAGCATTAAGGTTTCAGCAGAAGATCCAAAGGGGTTTCTCGAGTCTTCCCGCCATGCTACGCTTCTGGGAAATTGCTGCAGAGGACAACCTTTTTCTCCTCTTTCTCATTGCCTTTCAGTGTCCTGGGGACACTAGGGATCAAAGCAAGGCCCAATGTTTCAATGAAGATGGACAGAAGAGAAATAGTTCAAGCTTTGCACATACAACCATTCATTTGCTGCTCACCACCACCAAAGGATAGCTAAGCCCTGCACTAGGAAATATGTTTCTACCACCCACTGGCCTCAAGCCTCTGGGAAACGGAACTAGGAAAAAGAAAGGAGACATAGAGGGGGTTGAGGGGGTGCTGAAATGGAGATTTATTAAAATAAAAAAATATTAAAAACTAATTGAAAGTACACAGAGTCAGCAAAAGTAGTAGTGACAAGCAGCACCCTCCCAGCAGTGAATGCTGGATGTCGGGCAGTGCAAGCACCACAGCTCCAGCAAAACTGTAACAGTCAGCAAACAGGAGTGGGTCTTGGGAGCAGAATGGCAAGTGAGATGCTCCAGGGGTGCTAGTCATCAGCAGAAGAGACTGTCCCCAGTAAACTTTTATAATGTGCATGTGTAACATCTGTAGTTTGGGCAGCTTGGGTCAGCTGCCCTGGATTTTGCTTCTCCTGGTGTGCTGATTTGAGGCCAATTGGAATATTTTACTAGGAGAAAATAAATCCTTAGTTGTGAGAAGAAAGAATAAAACCCCCAGCAGTAACTTATAGCACTCATTCTTCTGCTTAGAAACTCAAGTAGTGAAAATACAGGTAAGACACTCACTTCTCACAAACTTCTCAGTTCTCAGTCCTGCCCCTTCTCTCTGGTGGTCTGTGTGTAGTTGCTTCTGCCTTAACTCTAATCCGACCTAACCCTTTATTTCCCCTAACCTTCTTGTTGTCTTTTTGACACCTCACCTCAGATCTCTCCAGATTTATCACATGAGATATACGGGCATTGGTCTGGTTATTTCTGAAGGGAGGGAAAGAGGGGGAAGGGGAGAGGAGGTTGGGGTTGGGAGCCTCCTGGGAATCTGAGGAGGTGTGTTGTGTTTCTGTATTACTTTTCACTTGTATATTTCAGTAAATATTTGTGTGTATATATATATATATGCTTGTATATTGTGCTAAGCTGTAAATAGAGCTTCATTCCTTAACTTCCATCCGGATGGGTGTAATCTGGGTGATTTCGTAAGAGTGGGGGGGCAGGTAACTCCCAAACCATCACATCTGGCTTTAGCATCTGGTTAACTCAAAACTGTTAAGACCTTGACTCACATACTGTGGCTGGCCAGAAATGTCTTACCAACTTTGTTCTCACTGAACTGGGTGCTACAGTCTCATCAAAAATGCAGCATTCCCAAATAAAAAAAAAAATTCTATGATTCTATCCCAGCAAAACCAGGACAATGGGACAAGCTTTGGAAATAAAGCCTACCAAACAGCCTAGAAATCTGATCACTTTTTTTTTTTTTTTTTTTTTTTTATTTTCCCTTCAGTGTTTAATTTCAGCATCTGTACACAGTGCACGCAGCACTCTTAGAGTAGAGCTGAGGGAGACGCCATGAGGGAGAGAGACAGCAGGAGCCTTCCAGCCTTCCCCACAGGCTCAGATGGCCTGAGCATACAGAGCTCCTGGGCTCAGCTCTGCAGAGATCTCCAGAAGCATAACCTCAGAGAAAAGGCAGCCTCCTCCATCCAGCTGCAGCCCAAAGCTGGAGCGATGATTTCTCTGCAGCTCTTAGCAGGGTTAAGGTTTCAGACATGTTTGAGATGGAGAGGTTGAAGTCAGTTGTCACGCCTTGGAGGGCTGGATCTGGCAGGAACAGACCCAAGGACGGAGATCGGCTCTGTGGAGACCTGTCCTCATGCCAGGTCCAGCCCACCCAGCACTTCCCATGGCCAGAAGGGAGCAGGAGCCAACGAGAACAGCTGGAAAGCGTTGGCAACAAATCCCCAATGTGGCCCCAACCTTTTCCTCTGCTCTGGCCAGGGAGCAGAACCCTCTCCATTCCTTCCTCTTCCTTTCCAGCCCCGCTGACACGCACTGCCCTCACTCACCCTCATGCATGCCCTGGAGCTTCTGCTGAATGGCACCGGACAGCCCCAGGCCCACGGGGCCCGTCACAAATCCCGCTGTCCCGGCAGGAAGAATTCCTCACACCAGTCCGGCTCCGACCTTCCTCCCTTTGGCAGGGCTGAGCCAAGGCCAAGGGGTGGGAGAGGGCAGCGGGAGCTCTGCGGCTGGCGCGGCCCCGCATGGTCAGGGGCTCCACAGCCACAGGGCAAATTCCCGCCGCCGCGCTGGGGACAAGCCCCAGCGTTGTGGTATACCAAGGAGCCCTAGGTCTGCCTCATGCGTGGCCTCCTGTGGGCTCCGGAGGTCTGGAAGGAACTGCTGCAGGTGCTCATCTGCTCTGCTGCAGTGCTGTGCCAGCCAAAGAGAGCACAAGGGGACAGAAGGAAAGGTTGGTGCAGACTCTCCTCCGCACTCGGAATTGCCCTTCCCTGACGGGACACCCAGGATGCTCTGGCAGCAGGCAGCTGAAGCTGGGTTTGGAAGGGAGCAGAGGGCTGCGTGCTCCCTGGGGAGCTATGGTGCCACCCTGCTGCAAAGCCCAGTTGGGCGTGGACTCTGTTGGTACCCCTGGGCTCAGGGTGGGAGAGGAGCCTGGAGAAGAGTCATAGGGCCACGTGTCTGAGGGAAGGCAGTGTGTGTGGGGTGTGGTCTGGCAGCAATGGGCTGCAGCAGTGTACAGGGGCACACATTGGGGGGTTGAGTTTTCGGAACCGAGTTCACAGCTGCAATCAACATTTTACAAGAGAACAGATCACTGGCAAGTACACTGCAGGCTTTATATATGAAAGGAAAGAACTAAAAGCACAATTTTCACAGTCAAGGCATACAGGAGACATCAGATTTCTAGAAAGGAAACATTGAATAATTTATGATGCAAGCTAACTGCCATAGAAGTCTATGAAAGCACAAATCCTTTATAAACTTTTTAACAGGGTACACAAATATGTCCACGTGTAAACAAGTAGTGCTTCCATTGGTAGTTCTGTATTTCCCAGGATCATGTAATGCATGGCATACAGTAAAGCTGGGTCATGTGAAGCAAGAAGGAATGAGACAGAATCATTCTGATAAGGCCTCATCACAGTTTTCCCTGTAAGACTGTTCCATTTTCAGCTATAAACACACCGGAACAGCAGCTTCACTAAGTGAAATGTGCATGTGCTGGCCTCCTCAGTCAGTAAGCTGCACCTCCATCAGCTGCAGCCTAAAGTAGAAACAATTCTCCACATGCAGAAGGCTTCATATGTCCCTGTTCTGAAGCAAACACCAAAATATACAAAATGGTCTCGTCTTGTCTTCACCATCTGGGACCAACCATCTTTTCACAGCAGGCGTGGAGTGGAACATGCTCTTGTGCACAGAAGCAGGTAAAGTAGCCATTGCCAAGTAAAAAGAAAATACCTGAACCTTCGAAATGAAATAATTTGGGAGATGACTCCAAACAGCAGGGATGAAGATGGATACAGTGCTTTGCAAGGTAAATAAATGCCATTTGTAGTATTGGTGCACCCAGTTATACCACATAAAATGCCACAAAATTCAGCTGCTATGTTAGACAGAAAGCAGAAAGAGCAACCTCACCATAGCAAGGGTCACAATACTTAAGGCTGGCCAATAATGTCTTCTCCATTTCAAAGTGCAAATATCCACAAACAGATGTTTGAAAAAGTTAACTTAATTGCCGTGCTCCCAATATACAAATTATAATTAAAGAAATGAGCAAGGATTAGCGCACAAGGCCTTTGGAAGCACTTTCCAGGTGAATTGTCTCATCCATGTGGAGTTGTTAATAGCTGAGCTTCTACCTTGCTGCACAGTTCTAGGAAGCACAGGAAGAAGTCTACACTGTTCATATAGACTCTGAGACATGGGTGCCACTCAGACCAAAAGCAAGGAATAATGCTGAAGTACATGAACTCAGAAGGTCTGACGGACAGACAAGAAGCAAGCTAGATCTGGCTACTATAACAAAGCAAAAGGAATAGAGATTGATTCATGAAGACAAGCAATTAGTGGCTAAAGGAAACTCATGAACGGGCTCCTTTGAGTGAAATTGAAAAGCAAAGTGATTTTGGCAGCAGCAGCAGAACTCTCGGAATTAGGAGTGCTTTTTAACAGCAGCTGACAAGAACTAATTGCTGCCATTGAACATCAGGGGAGACGAGTTAAAAGGAGAGCTTGGGTAACATGGGAGTCCTGCCAGGAGATAAACAGTCATCTTAATGTTTTACCATCATTGTGCAATGAGCAGAAAGGGCTATTTTATCCAGAAGAAAAAAAAAAAAAAAAGAGTCCTAGTGATTCCTGCTGAAACACTGACATTTTGGTAGATCAGCTACCATTTGCTTGGTGGTTACTGCCAGCCCAGAGAATTTATTCTGATGAATTGTTACCTGTGTNTAAAGCAAACAGTCTCATTTCTGAGTGTAATGTAAATTTGAGCTTGCTTGTTAGGAAACAAACTGGGACACTCCTGGGGACTCCTTTAGAATAACTGCATGGGAAAAAAATGTTTAAACATTCTAATTATAATTATGTTATTTTTGATCTAGTTGAGGAAACAGTTGGAAAAGTTGAGAGCTGTGGGTGCATTTATGTTATCTATCCCTTTGCAGCAACGCATACAGTTGCATCCCCAAAAAAAAAAAAAAAAAAAAAAATTAGAGTAGAGCTCCTAACTCTTCTCAGCTTTAGGCTTTCAAGCTGGTGGTGTGAAAAGTGAATGCCTTGCACAACACTTGGGATCAAGGATGTCTTTGCAGCACCTGTGCTGGTTTGAGGCTAATCGAAATATTTTAATAGAGAAAATTATATTATAAGCTGTGAAAGGAAACCAATGGTGATGTCTACTTCACTCATAGGCTTGCTGAGATGTTTAAGAAAAACATACAAAACAAAGATAAGACACTCGGGCTTGCCGACACTCTCAGGCTGTCTAGCTTCTGGTCTTCTCCTCTCTGCTGAATAATCTAACTAACCACTTTCCTTCTAACCCCCCTGGCCGATCCTCCAAACTCATCCTGTGCATAAACCAAACCCTGGGGCAAGGTATAGGTGTGGAGAGGAGGTGGAAGGATGGTTGGAAGCCTCTCTTGGCCTCTCTGATTACTGGGAGGGGCGTTGTGTTTCTGTATTACCTTTAACTTGTATATTTCTGTAAATATTCCTGTATATTTCGTATATGTCTGCTTATATATCGTGCTAAGCTGTAAATATAGCTTCATTCCTTAACTTCCAGCCGGCTGAGTCTAGTCTGGGTGATTTTACAAAGTGTGGGGGAGGCGGGGAACTCCCAAACCATCACGGCGCCCATCCCGAAGTGTCTCATCAGAACAGCAGAGAAACTAGCTGTCAGGAAGTGAACGCTAAAGAAACGTCTGCATGCAAAGCACCTGGAATGGCCAATCGAGCGTCTCACATTGAAGATGATCAGTGCAGATACAAGTACTCCCGTTCAGAGGGGATAACATAATGCACACATCTGCTTCCTGTGAGACACTAACCTCTCTGTTCACACCCTGACGTTAGTACTGTGGGCTGCCAAGGCTCAGTTTCAGATTCAGGACAGCTCACATGCAAACCTGTTTGATCAAAACTGGGGTGTCTTTTAGATAGCTTACTAGAAAGTGACTGCATCTCTTCAAGGCACTTATTATCTATATAATGCGAGGTCATTTCCACAGGGTCCATCATAAACAGGCATCTTCTTTCCCAGGCTATCTAACTGAAATTCATTCATTCCTTTCAACACATTATGTTGTTAAGATTTCCAGTTCCTCTTGTCACTGTTCTGAACACTCTTCAGCCACTTCCTTGAAGCTTAGTGCTATCACTGGATGCTCTACCCAACAGAGGATTCACTGCACTATATGCAGCAGGAGGAATAATTCATACATCCCACAAGAAGTGAAGTACTCCATTTCAGACACTTCCTGCAGAACTGCTGTCTTGCCAGATTTCCCCCCATTTTGTGCCTGTATAGCCAGTACCTCACAAGAAATTGGAAAAAATGTATTTGTTCTTATGAACTGCAACCTATTTTTCATTCAAACTGTGGCTGCCTTTGATCTGAACCAGTGCTGTTTGGAGCAAGGTTGAACTAGATGACCTCCAGAGTTCCATTACCATGCAGCATATTCTGTAGGTGACTTGGAGTTTACTGCACCCGGGATAAACCCCAGTAACTGGCAATCCTCGTAAATGTTATTAGGTGGTTGCAAGTTGTTCATAACTAAACTGAATGTCAGGTCATGTGCATATGAAATTATGCCTGAAAAATGGCAAGACAACTCATTTGGGAATGTTCAACACAGGTAAAAGTTGTCTTGCAGGAAAATCCTCTATGGGAGAAGGAGCCAGGCTCTAAATGTTGAGGCTGATTAAGTCATTCCATATTATCCTTGGTAAGAGCTACGTTTCTTCATTTGCTGTCTTTAAAGACAGCATTTTCTGCATCCTTCGATATTCTGTCTGGCTTTCACATCCTGCTGGAACCTGTGGCACAGCCCAATTCTTCTGCAGAATGTGATGAACAAGAACACGTCTCATGACTAGACACTGAACTACAGCTCTGGAGGCTTTGAGTCTATAGCTTGTTGTATAGGGCACAGGAAGGCTACAGTGATCCATGATAACGCTTCACTTTGGCAGTGGGGAAAATGAACAACATTTCTACCCACAATTCTGTCTTTTCTATTTGTTTTTTTGTTTTTCAGAGTTAAAATTACCTAACTGCAAAGGATCCAGCAGCAACTAACTTTCCAGGCAGCCTCTAGCACAAAGACGACTAAAATAGCCTTGCGTTATTCACAGATTTTTCAAAGGGCAAGAGAGCAAAACAAGCTATGTAAAAAAACATGCAAAAAAATTATTAGAAACACCAGATGGAAAATTGTCTTCTTTCAGAAAAAGAAAAAAACATGGCAACAAAAAGCAACCAAAAAATCACCAAACCCCAAACCACAAGAACAAACAAACAA
>VWYK01016852.1:0-15468 GCA_013399775.1 Semnornis frantzii | reverse complement strand
GGCTCTGAGCAACCTGATCTAGTGTGAAGTGTTCCTGCCCATGGCAGAGGGGTTGGAACTGGATGATCTTTGAGGTCCCTTCCAACCCTGACAATTCTGTGATTTTTCAAAACCAAAATAGGGGAGGAGTTAAGAAGAGCTCAATGACCAATAATGTCTGCAAGATAATCTAGTCTGCAAGCAGCCAGACCTATGCATCACTTTGAGAGGTTTTGTCTGATGAAAGCAGGAAGGCTGAAAGGATTGAAAGCCTCTTTCTCCCACCTAGTGCAGTCCCTGTGCATGACTTGCAGGATGCCCCAGGCTTCTGCTGCCCCAAAGACAGCCTTACTTTCCCTCCTGCAGCTTGCACAGCACTGCTGACAACACATCTGCATTAGAACTTTACAGGCCTGATTTGCATTTCTATTTTCTCTTGCCAGTCAACGTCAGCTGCCAAGTGGGGCCTGTAAACCTAATTACACCCCTTTGCTAGATTGCCTCATTCTTAAATTATGCCATGAAGTAATATATGACACAAATTATTGGGAAGGGGGGGTCAGGGAGGGGGGTGGGTGAAGGCATGTGGAAAGGAAATTAATTTATATAAAATGGAATCCGTTTCCAGAATAATTTGTAATAAGCACAGGTATAGCCTCACTGTATTTAATTTCTGAAATTATTACAAATGGATTCTATCCATATGTTGTAGATCCTAGCTATTGAGAATAACAGCGCGCATGCTATTTTTATTATTATGAGGTCATTTATGGTGAGGTAGGGATGAGTTCCTAATTGAGATGACCATGCCAGTGTGTGCAAGTACAACAAAAACACGTGGGATACATCCTTGCCCTGAAAAGTTTTCAGTTTAACACCCCAATTTTGTAAAGACTTCCTCATTTGTTTCACTCACGAGCAGTAAGCAGCCATTGTGTCACTGACAACAGAGTGCGAAACAGAGAACAGGTGCTCATTTCTTTAGCATCAAAGGCAGAAGAAAATGTTACTGTCTTCATTTTACTCAGAGAACTAAAATAAAAGTGTATTTGCTCACTTCATCTAGGTACTTGAGCACATGCCTAGGCTGCTTTGCCATGTGAGGGCCCCAGTGACGGAAGGTGTAGCTCTAAGTACCTTGTTGAGGTAAGGAACACTGCCAAATGCTGTATGGGAATTCTGTGCTGAATTCAAGACTTGACGCCTGAACTGTAAAACCACTCTGCCTTGGTACAGAGCACAGCAAGGGCTGCAGAGAAAAGCTCATCTAACAGACTTACCAAAAAAAATTGCAGAGCAGAGATCTTGTACTTCTGCTGCATTTAGAACAATCACTTGACAGGCAGCTTGTCAAAATGTAACTTACAAAGATGACACATACACAACAGCACACTCAAATCAGGGAGAGCTACGTTGCAGCTGGAAGGTACATCTGCACGCTTCTCTCTGCATTCCACAGCCCCCACCTCCAAACGTGGCATGTCTGCACTCTATAGCACAGCCAGGGAGGTAGACTGGCTGTGGGTGAGGGATGCTGGGGTGAGAGGGGTGACGTACCATTCAGCTGATGGCACACAGCCAGGCGGCTTGGCTTCAGCACAAACTGGCACTGCAGCTCCTGGGGCAGCTGCTCCGTCAAGAACGACCCCTGAAGCTGCCTAGGGCAGGCACAGTGCTTTGATCCATGGGGCATAGCATCGCGGATGTGGCTCATTTTAATTCCAAAGGGAAATTCGTGCCCTGTTCAAAGAGAAATCAGAATAATCTGTGTTGGATTGACTAGAGACTTGCAAAACTCCGTCTGCCTTGGAGGGAAAGCAGATTTTACATGCTGGCCTGCATTGCTTTCTCTTTCACTGATCTCAGAAATGATGCATTTCTGCATTTCTGCATATTTACACTGGCATGAAATCTTTAACTAGCATAGAGTTATTGTGTTCAGTGTAGTTAAAGTGATATAAAGGTAAAATCAGACCTATTACAGACATATGGCATAAAATCTCATTGGAGCAAAAAAAGCAGAATTAACTACTTCTGAAATCGCTGTTTATTCTTTCTACAGCTTTACTTGTGACGCTGAAATTTTAGGTACTGGTTGCTCATGTGGTTCTGGCAAGAAATGAGATTTTTGCTAAGCAAGCAAAAGCAAAAAGCCCATTGTGAAAGTGATCTTCCCTCCCTCTTCATGCAGCCACCATTGGCACAGTCAAATTAGACACAATTATGATTCTTGTCTGAGGCTGAAACAGGAAGGAAATGTTAATCACAGGGCTAACGTAAATGAGCTACGCTTGGCACTAACCAGCACTTTTGGGGACTACACAGAGGCATTTTATTTCTGGAGGAGCTTTCAAAAATGCCACCAGCAAGATATTTTTTGGTCTTGTTTAAAGACCTGGCAGTTGATATTACATTAAATATGGGTCAGTCTTAAGAGGTCTTAGTTAGCTTGCACTTAGTCTTGAACACTGATAGGGAAAGAGATGCTATTTGAGGTTATAGGCAGTGTGAAGCTAAAGCACAGTCAGATTCTGTGGAGCACAGTCAGACTGCCTCTGATGTCTACCGATGATAAAAGATGGTTTTATCTGATAAACCTCTGCATAAATATGAAGAGCAGCATCAGTTTTGCATCAGATTCCTCTTTTTGAAAGACTGTAACCTGAATTTTCAGTGAGAGTCAATCAATTAGAAAGGCCTTTCCCACTTCTGAATTCTCTGGTTCTGTATTTGGAACCAGGGCTCTGGTTTTACCTGAAGAAGCTACACATCATAGTTGGAAAGTCAAAGTCTGGCATGTTTCAAAGACAAAACAGTTTGAACAGGGTTTAAGGTGTAGAAGTTGGACATGTTATAAATATTAATGTTGTCTGACTCCAGCAATGCATTCATAGCTAAGGCTGCTTTAAGAAGGAATGTTAAAATTTAGTGGGGATAGATTTGCAGGAGAAAAACAGAAAATCCACTCATTTTTCTTGTTCTAGTCATCTGTGAGCTCTTACATAGCACAAGTAATGCTGGGTTTCTACAGGGAAAGGTTCTTAATAACAAGAAGGGATTTTTTTCTCAGTGAAGCGTGGGCCAAAATCAAATCACTCCATCCAATCACTTCTGAGCTTTGGGTTGATTCCTGGAGAGGAAATGTTTTAAAAAGCATTTTAGATAGTGAGTAAGTGATAATTTGCTCCTAATCAGAGGGGTGCTGTCAAGCCAGTTAGAGAAATACAGGACTGGAAAAGAACTCTGGAATCAGTTAACTCAAGTTGTGGAAGAACAGAACATTTCTCAAAACTCTGCTGAGTTTTGCTGAGGAGGGGGAATAAATAATGCTATGGAAGTGTAGGAAGAAATATGGTAAAGCTGGACTGGCTCCAGGAGAGGAGGTGAGTGAGTGCAGAGGCTGATTGTAGAAAGACTGAGCTCATGCAGCAAAACTTGGGTAGAAATAAATGAACTTTTGCAACCTCTTAGTGACACAAGCAGACAATTGCTCTTCAAAACAAAGGATCAGCATCTGACTAGCTCCCCAAATAGACAAACTTGTGTGACAAGGAAGTAAGAGAGAAAATGGGAAAAACAAAACAAAGAAAAGAGGAAACTGTTCAATCTTCTCTGTATTTCTTGCTTCCTTCAGCACTAAAAAATGAGGGAATGTTTAAAAATGAAACCATGACAGGAACTTACCAATGAGAGGATAAGGAGCATCTTCTCTTCCTGAAATCACCCACAGCTTGTAGTCTTTTTCGGAGCCCTATAAAACAATACTATGAATAAGTTTGCCAGCCATTAAAGACAGGTTCGTAATAGGTTTCTCACAATATAAGGATAATCTGTGCCTTGTCAGCAAAGCCAAAGGAACTCCTTTTACTTTTGCACCACCTAAATTTGCCACCAGCAAAGCTTCGGAACTGTGTCTGTCATGTCCAATGCAGTCTATGTGACCGGGGTCCATCTCTGAGCAGTGAGAGGGGATGGAGCCTGTCATTTCTGAAGGAAAAAGAGGAAATTTGGCCCGGTTCTTTCACTGCTCCTGGAAGCAGAGAGACAGAGGTCACAGCCTTCTAGGATTTAGGATTGCTGCTGAGGACAGAGCAAGATGATAGCCACGCCAGCCCTCCATGCCATGTGGCTGAATCAGACCCCAGCTTGTGTGCCTCCCCACTCCTGGAGGCTGGAAATGAGACAGCACACAGCATGGAGAGGACCTCTGACCTGAAGTGCTGCTCCTGGCCCCCAGCAAGTCTGTGTCCCAGTTCTCCCCACCACAATGAGCATCACCCAGGAGAGACAGGTCTGATCCCCCAGTGCAATTACAGATAAGTAGCACAAAGCAGGGGCCTGCTGCAGAGCCTGTGGCAGACAGCAGACAGCTCACGTGAGCTAAGCTGACCCTTCAGCTCTGTCCTGAGTATCAGGGCAATTGCAGCTTCTGAGATGTGCTCTGGCACACAGGCACCCTCACTCTCACACCTGAGACCTCTGCTCCATCATCTCCCCAGCTCCTCTACAACCCCTGTAAGCAGAAGCTCAGGCTCACCAACTAACAGCATCCTGTAACCTGTGCTGGACAGCAGGGCAAGTGCACTTTTGCCTGAGACCTGAGACTGTGTTGGTGATGCCAAGGCAAGGATGACACTCGATGAGCTCCTGCCACTAAACGCTGCCCCAAAATCTCCTCATAGGCCTGCCATCAGCCCTTTTGTGTGGAAGGGCTTGGGAGCACTGGATGGTGCTGTAAGACTTCTGAGTCCTCTTTTAAAATTTACTATGGAAAAGAAAAATCTACATCAAAGGAGACAATTTCCTGAAGACTGGAAAATCTGAACATATTTGGGAAAAGCTGCTGATTTGAAAGCAAGTTCTAAACATTGCTTTTAGTGTAAATGTACAAGTCCGTAATGCAGTTTAACTGAAGAAGTAGAAGAGTACACTACTGCAGATATGAGGGTGAGACAACAGAAACAGGAAGAATGACCTTTGATATAAATCGCTCTGTAGACAAAAGGATACATGCAAATGGATACATACATTGCATGAAATGTGACCTATTACACCTTAAATCCCTTTACAGTGGCACAGTTAACTCAGAATAACTGAAAAACAGAGGCTTTCTGGCTATAAAAAATTACTAATATCTCATAACAGTACTTATTTAGCTCTAAAATTCAATCTTACCTACTTCTAAGTAGGTTATCTTTGAATTGTCTGGACCTTCATCCAGTGTCCCTAAAGCTCTTGAGACTCTTTCTTGAGACTCTCAGACTAGATGATCTCCAGAGGTTCCTTCCAATCCCTAACCATCTGTGGTTCTGTGATTCTTTCTACTTGCTATACACACCTGGTGTAATGCTGATACACCCAAAAAAGCCTTTGCAGTTTGCTCTCTGACTGGCAGAGCTTTCTGGCCCATATTAGCACTGCTGTCAAGTTAGCTAGCAGGGGGCAGAAGGAAAATAAATAGGCTTTGGAGACATCTCTGATGCCTCAGGGCAAGCAGCCAGGCACAAATAAATACAGCTGAGGAGCACAAGAAGGAGTATTTACTTTTCCTTTTAAACATACATATGAAAGGGTTTGTTGCTGGGAAGGAGAATCGGAGGAAGAGTTAGTAAGTGCAGTTTCAGGAGGCAGACTGCTCATCTCTTGATTGCAAATGTTGTACTTTACTGGCTTTATGAGGCCATTTGTCAGTATAAATGCGACTGTCTCAGAAAAATCAGCAAGTGTACTTACAAAGCTGGGAAACCCAAGGCCCTTCTTTCTGCCTTTCTGATAATTTGGAACAGATGATCGTTGCCATTTTGTATGAACTAGTTGTCATTTTACCAGAGAAACCACAGAGGGGAAAAACCTGATGTCTTAAACCAGAGTGAACTCAGCCAAAGTAACAGCCCCATTAATCACACAACGTGTGAAATGTAGTTTTTATAATTGCCATTGAAAAGCCATAGAGCTCCTTTCAAGTGGTTCTCTCTGGACATAAATAAAAAACCTCAAGAAGGCACATAAGGAAAAGCTTCCTCACAGTCAGAGCAATCCTTTGCGGGGGTTGGGTGTTTGATACCCAAGCTAAAGCTTAATTTATTTATCTTGCTTGATTTTAATGCTAATCTTACAATATTCCTCTGTTGAAAAAAGGTTTTATGCTATGAGGAGGCAGTGAAAAATTGTAGTATATTACTTGGGCAAAAAATTCTGCAGGCAAAATTTTAAATCTTTCAGATAGCTTTCATTCTTTTTCCACTGATCTCCAAAATGTAAAGAAGGGTAATTAAAATGTAAAGGGTTGATTGTGATACATACAAGAGAACATAAAGATGAAACCTAACCAGCTCCTCCTCCTGCTCATCTCAAACAAATTGCTCTCCTGCAATACTACCATTTTCCTGTTTTTTTTTTCTTTCTGTACACAAAATGAAGAAATGCAAATGACAGCCATAAAATGGGTAAAAAATGAAGCACATCATAATAAAGACTTGCAGTTATAATACAGCATAATAAAGACTTGCAGTTGTAATACAGCAGAGTCTTGATATTTGGCACAAACTAGGGAAAACAATGTGCAATTAAAATCCTGTTTTAACTTGCATCTTACCCCTTCCACTTTGCAATCCCTCCATCAACTCCAAGAGCTACTTTAGTTGGACAGAGTGCTGGATCTTGAGCTCAGGCCACAGCCCGAGCCCCAGTGTAAATGGGATATCTATGCCACAAAAAATGGCTAAACAGAAATTTCTGTCCCTGAGAAATATCAAGCTAGGAGACCAGGCCCGTGGATGCATAAAAGCCTGTGAAAATTAGGGATAACAAGTGCTAGGGAAGGCAAATTCTGAAATAAATCCAACTTCTGCTGGGGCTCTCCAGAAGTCCCATGAAGCACAAGAGTGGCATTTTGGTTGTACTTGACCCTTCACAATGAATGCTATGGTAAGGAAAGAGTTGTCAGATTCCATGCCTTGAGATCAACATATGCATCAAGACTAAGACCTTTTTAAAAATCTTATTACCCAAACATCAGTCTGACAGTCCAGTTAAAAAGCTGTCATCCAGAAGCTTCTACGACCACCGGTGAGACCTGGAGCCATATTGTGAAATAGTGAAAGAAACAGAGTAAGGGGAGCCAGAATTCTTGTGCCTAACACTGATCCATTACTACACCTGAGGCATACAGGACATACCTTGTCTGGTTTAGAGCAAAGGGAGACAGCTAAGGCAGTACTTGGTCTACTAGCAGTTGCTACATCTCCTTGGTACACTGCCCTGCACTATTGCATCTGTGCAGTGGGTGGGGAACCAGCTGACAGGCCACAAACCAGAGAGTGGTGGTAAATAAGGTTTTTTCAAACTTCTAAAGTTTTAAACCTTTTTTAAACTTTCAAAGCTCTTTACTATCACTGCTGGACCCCAGGCCTTGGGAACAAAAATATAGGTTGATGCAGACACAGGCCCACTGTCAGTGAAGAAGGAGTGAGTATGTGAACTGTTATAGGAGCTTGATCCCTACAAATGGATGGGCATAGATATTACCCACTCAATGGTGTTAAGAGAGCTGGGTGACATCATTGTAAGACTGCTCTCAATAACCTTGGAGAAGTCATGGAGATCTGGGAACTCCACAGACCAGAAGAAAACTAATGTCACCCTTAATACAAGAGGGGCTTAAAGGAGGATCCAAGAAATTATAGGTCCATTAGTCTTACTTCAGTCCCCAGGACAGTTATGAAATGAATCCTCCTGTGAGCTATCACAAGTCAGGTGAAGTCAAATGACTGGCAAAAGCCAGCACAGGTTCATCATCGGCAAACAGTGCTTGACAAATCTGATCACCTTCTATGATAAAGTAACATAGCAGTCTAGGACAAACAGTGGACATCCCCCACAGCCACCTCCTAGAGAAACCGATGTGCTACAGGCTAGATAAGTGGTCTGTGTGTTGGGTGGGGAACTGGCTGACAGGTTGCACCCAGAAGGTGGATGTAAACAGATCATTTTCAAACTGTCAACCTGTCAAAAGCAGGTTCCCCAGGGATCAATACTGGGCCCAATATTGTTTAACATCTTTACATGTGATCTTGATGATGGGATCAAGTTTACCCATGTTTGCTGATGATACCAAACTGAGTGGAGAAGTGGATGTTCAGAGGATGATCAGAGGGCTGGAGCACCTCTCCTATGAGGACAGACTGAGGGAGTTGGGGCTGTTCAGTCTGGACAGGAGAAGGCTTCAAGGTGACCTTATTGCGGCCTTTCAGTATCTTAAGGGGGCCTACAAGAAAGTTGTGGAGGGACCTTTTAGAACGTCAGGTAGTGATAAGACTAGGGGGAATGGAACAAAGCTAGAAATGGGTAGATTCAGATTGGATGTTAGTAAGAAGTTCTTCACCATGAAGGTGGTGAGACCCTGGAATGGTTTTCCCAGGGAGGTGGTGGAAGCCCCATCCCTGCAGGTGTTTAAGGCCAGGCTGGATGATGCTCTAGACAGCCTGTTCTAGTGTGAGGTGCCCCCGCCCATGGCAGGGGGGCTGAACTAGATGATTCTTGTGGTCCCTTCCAACCTTGACTGATTCTATGATTCTGTGTTTCGGAAGGAGAGTCACCTGCAGGAAGACCTGTATAGGCTGGAAGTGTGGGCTAACAAGAACCCGATGAAGTTCAACAAGGACAAGTGTAAGCGTATGTCTGGGAAAACAGAATGCAGAAGTGCATCACAGATTGAGATCTGCCTGGCTGGAGAGCACCTCTGTGTGGACTTGGGGTCCTGGTGGACAACAAACTCAACATGAGCAAATGGTGTGCTACTGCAGCAAAGAAAGCCAACACAATTCTGGGTTGCATCAATAACGTGCACCACCAGCAGAATTAAAGAAATCATTATCCCACTCCGCTCAGCATTTGTCAGCCCACACCTGGAATACTGTGATCAGATTTGGTCCCTGCTATACAAAAAACATATGGATAGGCTGAAGAGGGTCTGGAGAGGGCCATAAAGATGTCAAAGGACTGGAAAGCCTGTTACGTGAGAAGAGGCTTAGAGAATTCTGTTTGTTCAGTCCCGAGAAAAGAAGGCTTAGGGGAGGCCTTATCATCATGTTCCAGTACTTAAAGGGTAGTTACAGAGAAGATGGAGACTCCCTTTTTACAAGGAGTTACACGGTGCAAGGCATTCCTGGGCAGATTCCTAATGGAAGAGGTAACGTTTTCATAATGAGATCAATCAACCACTGAAATAATCACTCCGGAGGAGTGGGATTCCCCAGCACTGGACACTTTTCAAGATTCAGCTGGACAGGGTGCTGGGCCTTCTTGCCTAGAAAATGCTTTTGCAAAGGAAGGTTGGACCAGATGATTGCTGAGACTCATTCCAACCTGGTATTCAATGATTCTATGAAGTCTTGTAAAAGCCTTTGTCCAAAACAGTTGCTTAAATTGCTTAAATAGAGTGCATTTAGATTCTGTGCAATCAGTCAGTTACACTGAGTTAATTTAGATTCTGTGCAATCAGCCAGTTACATTCATATCTCACATCACACTAAGGGTCCATGAATATTTAGAGTGTCTGATTTGGACAATTGAGAGCACTGCTTGTACTTGTAATCTAGGGACGCATCTGATCATGCAGGTTTGCACGTTTTGAAAGCAACTAACAAGCAATTCAGTAGGTTTCCTCTTCACACTTAAGTATGCAAAAGGAATCAAACTCTCATTTCTTGTGTCAAGGTATCTCCTCTTAGGCATCAGCAAAACAGATTTAAAAGCAGCTTCAAATGTGATGGATCCCTTATGAGAATAAGAGAGTTACTCAAAACCTTTAAGGCACTTGATGATCTCTGGAGGTCTATATATTAACGAGGCACTTTTGCTTCATTTCAACAACACTGAATTGCTATGATAGAGAATTTAATTAATGTTTTTATCCTAAAAAATGGGGAAAATGCAAGAAACAATTTGCTTATTAAAAATGACTACAAGAAGATTCATTAAAACTGGTGCAAAGACTTACATTAATTCCCAGCTGCTGCAGGGCCATCAGAATCACATCGTTTGCTGTATCAACACTGGTTACACTTAGGGTTTTCGACTGTGAACAGGAAAAAAAAAAAGAGAAGGGGAAATGGGCATTAAAATTGTATGTTTGCAAAGAATATCTGAAGTTCAATTCAGCATAATTAATTTCTGGAAAAGTTGAGAGTATCCTGTTAAAATTTTACTTGATAAATAAGTTATATCATATAGATAGACTCAGCTGTCTGAGGCCAAGGGTTTGATCCCTCTGCTTTGTCACACACTTTCTGTATTTGCTTCCTGCTTCCCCAACAGCTCCATCAGAAGAGAGGGTGTCATGATTTTTGGATTTCTGGAGACAAGACTTCCACGTTAAAATATGCAAAAAAGGACACAGTCACTAATTGCACTTTATACTCCAGAGAAGGGAAATGCAATAGTATAATTTAAAAGTGTGCAAGATTCCTTTGGAAAAAAAAAAATAAAAGAAACATTCCAGTGATGTTTTTCAAGTGGATTAATTGGTTTTCATGTCAATTGTTAATAATTTCATTTTTCTACTGAAAATATCCCTGGCCAGAAAATATTACATGCAGGCTGTCCATCTTTATATCCTTTGCCACATTCTATATAGATTTTGCAAAGCTAGATTTAGTTTAGTGCCAGAAGCACTTTCTCTTGGTAATCTTTCATCCAGTTAAAGCACTATCTCTCCAGCATCTTCCAGAATCTACTGATCAGCAGTATGGAAAAGCATGCATCAGCAGAAACACCACTTATAAGTAGCTACAGCAACCACCATGAAATTCCAAGCTTTGTGTTGGAAGAAGTCTTTCCAGAGGGAGATTTCAGCATCTGCCACCTGGCATCTGTATTACTCCTGTACATCTGGACAGCTCTGTATTTCAGCACCACAGGTTGCTCTTCTGCAGGGCAACACATTTCAAACACACCAGGATGAATGACTCCATCCCCAGCCCTGCCAGAATATGGCAGCACCTGCTGCCATCACCTTGCAGACACAAAATCAATTGGGGACATTTTGACCAGAGTGGTTTTTACCTGAATCATCACAGCCATGCTGGCCTCACTTCCAAGCTGACAGGCACCTCCCACGTAGTTAGGAAGCCATCTTTAGAGACATGCTAGTTTGGCTCAGCTAACAAGACCACATATCTCACGGTCTGCAGCCTAATGCCCTGGCAGAACAATTGCATACATGCTGCAGTGAACTGTCCAGGCCCAGAGGAGGGAAGGTCCAATAATCCAAAGAAGGGAAGGTGGCAGAGCCAGGATGTAAATGTTCACTGCCAGTCCCAAGACAGTTTAATATACCCTGCTACCCTGTAGCATACCAGATTTGCACTGGCTGTAGGACATTCTGGTGAAACATCCTCCTGATATTCTGCATTTAGAAGAGATCTGAGCTGTATGTTTGTGTAAGTCCCGGACGGTAATAAGCTGCTATGACAATCGAAGGAAAGTAGTGAGAATACTGTATAACTTGCTTCAGGACAACCATACCATAAAAAATTTAACATTAGCCTGAAGCAATGACATCTGGCTCTCAGGAGTAGGTCAGCACATTTGCATAAGTTTTGCTCTTGGCTAGAATATAATAAAATTGCTCGTGCCTTGTATTCAGCCTTCCCTACCCTCCAAAAATGAAATTATTCTTGGGCATCTCCAGCTGCCACAGCACAGAGACCACACTGTCATAAGAACTATTTGCATCACAAAGTTTCCAACTGGTCCTCCTCTGTTTTATAGCTGATAACAGTAGACTACAGTGTGTAGTTTCTAGGAGTATCAGTAATAGGAAATCATATTTGGCACATGACCTATCTATTATCTATGGAGAAAAAAACATTTTAAAAAGTAAAAGTTTTTTTTAAAATGGTAAAAGAGTGCAACACCTGAATGCATGTATGATTTTTGGACACTTGAACATGCCTTGATCTGTAGTTCTGCATTTGAACTATCACAGTTATTGTTATCATTTATTAACATTTGCCTTAGCAGCCTAGCAATTCTAACTATTATACTTTACCTTAATAATGATTTTCGGGGGGGAAAAGGGAGACTCCTTTATGCTTAAGTCTACACAAATACATAATTCCAAGTGGAGATTCTCTGCTGGGCAAAGACCTCCAGGAAAGTCTAAATTCAGTGAAAATTTCTTCTGTTCTTGCAAATGCTCTTTAGGCTTCCGGCCATGAAATACAGATCTCAAAAACACAGTTAGAAAGAAAAGACAGATGTGTAAGGAGCAAAGGAAGAATGCATGGTTTGTCACTGAATATTAGGCTATTCCTAGGGAACTGGCCACATTCAAGAATTTAGTGTAAATTATTTAAAAATAACTTAGTAAAAGAGGTGCAAATCACTCTGTGGATGAACTTTCTTTACCAATTTACCTTATGCCTATAAATTTACCAGCATCAGTTAGTTGATGAAAAACACGCTTAAGGCAATTTCAGGGTGTTCATATACACAGCTTTGCTACTTGCAATCATTGCAAACAATAAAACACATTGTGACTTTGCAGAATTGACTGAGGGCAGCTGGGGGTTTAGATCAGTTTTACAAGCCAAAAAAGGGTACATTGTACTGGCATTTCTGAAGATGCTTACGTATAAGTTCCGCTAGAGGTGTTCCTGAAGATTTCACACTGTACAGTCTTTAGTTTGTGTGCCAGAACCAGTATTCCTTACCAAGCACACTGTCTTTAAAAGCGGAACTCATGTATTAAACACAGGAAATAAACACTTCAGAGCTGCCTATGCCAAGTCTTAAAGGGGCTGGATCCTTACGGCAGTTACAAACTAAAGGAATCCTCCCAGTATCCAAGGGGTTTAGAGACAAATGGCACTTGCAGCTGATGTGGCTTTAGATCCCCGTGCAGCCCAAGAGCACTTACATATGCACAAGTTCCCACGTCCTTTGCAATTATCTTCAGAGGAATGCTTTTTGGGGAGTCTTTTTCTTTCTCTTCTCTTATTCGACTAACATAAAGAGTACAAAATAAGCAATTTTTTAGTATTGTAAACATAAATAGCAAGACAGATATTTAAACAGCAACCCTGCAGTAACTACATAAGAAGCCATTTGCAGATGTACTGCAGTAGAAAGATCTCTGATGACAGGAAAGAGTTCAGCGGTATCGGGAAGGGATGCAGACTGTGTCCCCCAGTAATACCATGTTGTGTGAAAAGTCATTGTAGAAATCAGAGTAAGCAGCAGAGATGCTGCATTTTAAAAAAATCTAGCTAAAACTACCCATTTTTGTGATGCCTCAGCCTACAGTACAGGCAGACTGGTGTAACTGGGGATGTAACTTGATGTTACTGGATGGGTGTAACAAGAAGGAGTTAAATCCCATTGTACAGACCAGTTCAAAGGACTGGACAAGAGAAGAGTGAGTTAGAAATCATGCCCAGCAATAAAGTTTGAAACAACCCCAGGAACTCCGAAGAATTGGATAAATACACAAACCTCAACCAGCAGAATTAGGTGACCAGAAAACAAACCCACTACTAGCAGTTTTCTGTCCATAGACTGAAATAAAACAGCTCTATTTATACAAGCCTCCCACCATACTCTCCACCTTGGGGTATATTTTGTAAGACAAAAATACAGCCAAACATGTGGAGCAGACAGGTTAGAACAGAGGTTTATGAGCTGGGCTTGCTTAGATGCCATCAGCATGGAAAGAGCTCCACACTCAACAAGAGCTATGGTGACACAGGCTCCTACAGCTGGATAGGGAAGGGACCATGTGTGACAGGAATCATTCCAGTTTTGTGCTGAGCCGAGTTCAGGCACAGAGAAGTGTTTCCCTTCTTGACTAGTGATTATTGCAGGAAAGGCACATACAGTGCCATATGTTCTGCAGGGAGGAGATATGAGATGGATTTTTTTCTTAATACCACTTTAAAAGAGCTTATCTATCATGGTGGCATAAGCACCACAGCTTGGGAATTACTGGTCTAGATGACTGGGACTCTTCTCAAGGTCTTCAAAGACTGTATAGTAAAGTACCTTTGTAAAAAAGACAGCCATGTTTCCTTTTGTTCTGCAGATCTGCAAGAATTACAGAAAAAACAGTGACAAATCAGCGATCATTCTAATTCCAAAATAGCTCTTCTACAAACCATGGTAGAATGAATTGCTTCTTTGTTGCAATTTGCATAAATACTTACCAAAAAAACTAATTTTTTTTTCCTAGATTTGAACAAAAAAAATATTTCCCTCCAATATCAACTGAAAAGCCCACCACTAAGATCAAAAGTCCCAGTTACTAATTTTTGTCACAGAGTTTAAAGCTTTACCACTGAATGAACTTCACCGGTGAGCTTTGCAGTAGGAAATGAGTTTAATTCTTGAAGTGATGTTCAGAGAGAAGAGGAGGTCACTTTAAGATACAAGCTTAATTCAAAAGTTTAAAGTCCTCAGGTATGTAGATTTCTTTCCACTTTCACTCTTGTTATTCGCTACTTGGGTTTTAACCACATCACAACATACACATAAGACATAATGAAAACTGGTCTCATTGTACTTGGTAGAGTTTAACCTTGAACATTTTAAGGTTTATCTTGTTTATTTTTATCCCATTTATATGCTTTCCAGGATACAAAACTGCCCAGTTAAATGTAGCTAATAACAGGATAGTACAAGGAATTTGGCTTCAGCTTTCTTCTGACTGAACTACCACAGATGGAGTAACTGATATTCCCACTGCTGCTTCTGGAAATTGAGTTCTTCACATTTTGAGAGAACGACAAATCTACTGAGTGATACTGTATAGAGAATGCACTTTACAAACATTTAAAATGTGATTCTACTTTGGCTGCTTCAGTTCTGCCAGCTTGCACCTATGGACTTACTCATGGTGTTTTGTGTTTGTTCGGTGCAGCTTCAGATATAATTTAACTTCTACAAAATCTCTGACTTTGTTCTGATTGTCAGCTACATCCTTTCTGACAGCTATAAAGGGTCACATACTGTCTCTAGATCAAAGATCACATTTCTTTGCAACAGTTCAATTGAAAATCAATAGAAAATTTCAGCTTATTTTCAGGACTATTAAGTGAATAAAACATAAACAGCGCAACTGGCTCAATAGAGTAGTTTGTGCACAGCATTCTCTTCGGATACAGCCAATGTGACATACAAATTATGCATCAGCTTTTGCTCCCTGTTGGTAGAGGAATATGCATTTTCCAAGACCCAGACAATTTACTGCGGCTAAGCAGCTGGCATTTCAGGGCGACTGGCCCTCCCTTATCCAAAGTGACGACAGAGCCCTCCTGCTGAGAGTAAAATTAGCTTAATCACTGAAATTACCTCTACAGCCCTTGTGTCCTACAGTTAATGCTTCAAAGACAGACCAAAAACCTTTCTCTTTATTAAAATTCAGAGGTTCTGGTTTAAGAGGAAGTTTGAACATTTTCTCTGGCATAATTAAGTTAAAAAGAGAAATAGGAC
>VWYK01016850.1:16768-29481 GCA_013399775.1 Semnornis frantzii | reverse complement strand
GGGGGGGGGGGAGGGTGAGAAAGGACCCAAAGCAGCCACTCTCCTACCTGTTCCACTTCCTCCCCATCCCCCAATACTATTAATCCAAACAAATACAACATCTTAACATCTTCTAGGAAATAAGTCTCTAATGGTTGGCATAAAGCTACTTTAGAAGGAGTAAATCTGCAAGGAGGGACAGGAATACTATTTGAAGCATTAAAATCCTAGTTGAAAAATACCCACTCACATTAAAACAAACAACCACAAAATAAAAATCAAACAATTACACCTAGAAAGAACTTTCAAAGGAAATAAAAATCCCTTTACAGTTAAGTGAAGGTATAAGTGCAAAACAGATAAACTGGAACTAGTACCTATTAAAATCTAGATGAGGGTTAACATTAACAGTGTTCAGCATGGTTACAAAAACTGAAATACACAGCGATTCCGTTTGCAACATGGAAAAGAAGATAAAGCCTGAGCGCAAATGCACTGGAAATAACAGTTTGTCTGTTGGTTGGGTTTTTTTGTCTGGTGGTTAGAAGCAGATTTAGTGTTTTCTAGCACAAGGATGGCACACATACTAGTCTCTGTCCAGCACCATGCTTCTTTACAGATTCTACAAGAAAATAGGAGCTTCATCGCTGCACAACAACTTTACATGTTCATGGAGCAACAATGCCTGAGCCATGGCAGAAACCAGGAAGCAAAAGTTAACAGTGTATCTTCAACTCTCTAAATCTCCACCTTTTTATACCATTAAGGACTTGTGTACAACTGCTCAGGGTATCAATCACAATGATGATCACAGAATCACAGAATTATTGAGGTTGGAATAGACCTCTGAGATCACCAACTCCAGCCTATGACCTAACACTACCACATCAATTAGACCATGTCACTAAGTGCCACATCCAATCCTTCCTTACACACCTCCAGGGCCAGTGACTCCACCACCTCCCTGGGCAGACCATTCCAGTGTCTAATTAGCCTTTCCATGAGGAAGTGCTTCCTAACATCCAACCTAAACCTCCCTGGGTGCAGCTTCAGGCCATGCCCTCTTGTCATAACTTGCCTGGGAGAAAAGCCCAACCTCATCTTACTACAACTTCCCTTCAGGTAGTTGTAGAGTGTGATAAGGTCCCCTGAGTCTCTGCAGGCTAAACAACCCCAGCTCCCTCAGCCTCTCCATGTAAGATTTTCCCTCCAGTCCATTTACCACGATCACACAGATAGACACTGATGACAATCCCACAACTAGAAGAAATGGCTGGTACAGTGACCAGGCTTCCCAGTAACACTGAGTGAGTGGTAACTTCATGAAAAGGATGCCCATGTGATACATACATATGATACATATGATACCACATTCTGTCAATAGCATTAGAAAATCTGATCATTAGTTTCATGTGTATTGAGGAAATAAGTGAGTCCGCAATGTTTAGTCTATGTGGAGATCCTGGGGTGCAGAGAAAATACCCAAACAGAAATTAAAGGAATGCAATGGCATCCTGGCTTCTATGAGATACACTGTGGCCATGAGAAACAGGGAGGTGATTGTCTCCCTGTACTCAGCACTAGTGACACCACACCTCAAGTACTACATTCAGGTTGAGGCCCCTCACTACAGGAAGGATACCGAGGTGCTGGAGCATGTCCAGAGAAGGGCAACGAGGCTCATGAAGTGCCTGGAGCACATGGCCTACAAGGAGGTCTGAGGGAGCTGGGGTTGTTCAGTCTGGAGAAGGGGAGACTGAGGGGATACCTCACCACACCTGAAGGGAAGTTCCAGTGAGGAGGGAGCAGCCCCTTCTTGGTGTCAAGTGATAGGACTAGAGAAAATGCTTACAAGCTGCACCAGGGGAGATTTAGGCTAGATGTTAGGAAATATTTCTTCACTGGAAGGGTTATCAAACATTGGAATGGTCTGCCCAGAGCACTGGTGGAGTCACCATCCCTGGAGGTAAGCAATGTGTGGATCTGGCACATAGGGACATTGTTTACTGCTGGCCCTTCAGTGCTGTGTCAAGGACTGGACTGGATGATGTTGGAGCTCTCTTCCAACCAGGTGTATTCTGTGATTCTGTGAATATGGCCTTACTTTTAATTTTGTGGAATTTATTTCATAATATTTCCCTCATTGTTTATGTCTTTGTTGTGGCCATTATAACTTGAAGTCAGAGACTACTTTCATCACATTAATGTGATCAGCATTATGCCAGTTTCACAAACAAAGTCTCAAGACTTTGTCTTAGAAATAATTTACTACAAATATATATAACCTTTATTTGTTAATTCAAAACTTACTTCTGCTCTGCTTTGGTACTTTAAGCTGCAGCAGTGTATGGTGGTACTGACAAGAACAAACAAGCAGACACCACAAAACAAACATAAAACCCAAACAAAAAAACATCCACCACCAAACAACAACAAAAAAGCAAACACACCCAAGACCTCAGGAAAAAAAGGCAAAAATAAAATAATGAATTGTGACAAAACAAAAGAAAGAGATAAAAGCTTTAGTGCTTGTCTTTCAGTGTTTTTCTCTCCACAATCGCCAGTTACCTAAGCATCCTGAAGAGTGAGTTAACATAATTAACAACAACAGTAAAACAAAAACAAGAAAAGGATAAGTACATAAAGAAGAAATGAAAGAAATGTAGGACCCTGTCTTTTGCTGTACCTGAGGATCAAAAAGGAAGTAAGGCCGCCCACTCTTCAGCTGAAGTGCAATGTATTCTTCTTGATTCCCAGGTGATGCAGAGAAAAAAATCAAACCATCAGCTTCCCGGGTTCTAAATTTCACTTTAATACCTGGGTAGAAAAAGCGAGCAGATGGTTAATGCCATAAATGCTTCTTATGCATTCTGTCACTGCAATTACAAACAAATAGAGAATTGTTTTAAAAACAACAGTAAAATGCCAAACCAAAATCGTGGATTCTTTTTTTTCACCTAAAACCCCTGCCAGTCCTTGCAGAAGAGTCCAGACTGAACTAGCCTTTGAGAAAAATCTTTATGATTTCAGAGCCCTTACTTGTTCATTAATAAAAACAAGCAACTGACTTAAACTGTTCAGTAATTTTATTTTTTTTTAAATATCATTCAAATATAATTGTTGATGTTTTATGTGTGGATTTTCGCTTGTCCCTTATAATTTTTATTGATAAGGTAGGAACGAGGCTCCTGCATGGAAGGATTTCTATGAAGAATGGTGGGAGTTTGGTTCCAAAAGAGATATATAGAGAGATATATACATACATGCACACTCATTTATATGCATACTTATGTATATTCTGTTATAAATATGTATATCTAAGTGCACAAATGATCATAGAATCATAGAATGGTAAGGTTGGAAGGGAACTCAAGGATCACCTAGTTCCAACCCCTTGCCATAGGCAGGGACACCTCCCACTAGTACAGGGCACTCAAGGCCTCCTCCAACCTGGCCTTGAACACCTCCAGGGAGGGAGCAGCCACAACCTCCCTGGGCAACCTGTGCCACTGTCTCACCACCCTCACTTCAAACAACTTCCTCCTAACATCCAGTCTAAATCTCCCCTCTGCCAGTTTAAACCCATTGCCCCTTGTCATGTCATTGCAAGACCTTGTAAATAGTCCCTCCCCAGCCTTCCTGTAGTCCCCTTCAGATACTAGAAGGTTACTCTAAGGTCTTCTGGAAGCCTTCTCTTCTCCAGGCTGCAGAGCCTCAACTTTCTCAGCCTGTCCTCAGAGTAGAGCTGCTGCAGCCCTCTGATCATCTTCGTGGCCTCCTCTGGACCCACCCCAACAGTTCCATGTCCTTCATGTGCTGGGGGCTCCAGAACTGCACATTGTACTCCAGGTGGGGTCTGACGAGAGCAGAGTACAAGGGGAGAATCACCTCCCTTGCCCTGCTGGCCATGCTGCTCTTGATGCAGTCCAGGACTCAGTTGGCTGTCTGGGCTGCATGCACACACTGCAATAATGCCCAATAAAGAACAAGTTTTGACAAAAGTAGGAAATATTCCAAGGAATAATTGAAGAACTAAGTTTAATTAAGAACTTTCCAGCTCAGTACCAATAGTCCTTCATTTAGCTTCTGAAAAAATACTGTCTCAGCATATGAACTGTCATTCAACTGACATACAAGGGAAAAAAGGATGTTTGTTTTACTTTACTTCTTTCCACAAATAAAATATCAAACCAGCTTGTAAATATTGGACTGTTGTGTCCATGGTACACACTCAGTAACTATTTGAGACATTAATGAAACAATTCATAAATTATGTATCCAGTTTTGAGAAGTATATTTTCAAATAAACAAGTTTTGGATAACCTCCAACCTTTTATGACTACAATGTCTGCCTTTTAAGCTATCTCCTGGAACATCGCCATACAGAAAGAAGTTAAAATAACGACAAAACTTTATGCCAAATTTAGCCCAGCTTTTCTAACATGCAAATCCAGACACAGCAAGCTCAGTCTATGGTGGAGTCATGCCTTTAATGTACAAATATTTTTTTGAAAGGGAAATAAAAAGGCAGCAATAGCAATATCTACCTATCCTATAAACTTGCATGACATTTTTGCATTAAAATACTTTGTACATTACAGGATAATTTATTGGCTTGTACCCAAATGCAAACTATTCAGTCTTTTCACATGCCCTTCCGGAATCTTATGCCAGGAAGACAACAACAGTGAGAAAAGTTTTCTCTTGTAGAGAGCATGTGTTAATAAATTAAAAAATCATAGATTCATAGAATGGTTTGGGTTGGAAGGAACCTTGAAAACCATCTAGTTCCAACCTCCTGGCATTGTCAGAGACACTTTTCACTAGACCATGCTGCTCAAGGCCTCATTCAACCTCACCCTGAACATCATCAGGGAGGGGACACCCATGACCTCCCTGAAGAACCTGTTCTAATATCTCACCACCCTTACTGTAAAGAAATTCTTTCTAATATCTAGTCTAAATCTACCTTCCTACAATTATAATCTAATACTGGGTTGTGCCAGACCCAGGCACAGATATAGGCTGGCTGCAGGGTGGGTTGAGAGTAGCCCTGAAGAAAGAGACTTGAGTGTTAATGATTAATGAAAAGCTCAACATGAACTGGCAGTGCACTCATGCAACCCAGAAGGCAATTTCTATCCTAGGCTGCGTCAAGAGGAATGTGGCCAGCAGGCAATAGAGGAGATTCTTCTTTACTCTACTGTTGTGAGATCCCACCTCAAATACTGTGTCCTGTTCTGGTGTCCCCATCCTAAGAAGGACAGATAGCTGTTGGACTGAGTCCAGAGAAGGACCACAGAGACGATCCAAGGGCTGGAATATCTCTGATGTGAGGCCAGAGAGCTGTGATTGTTCAACCTAGAGAAGACTCCAAGGGGTCCTTGTAGCTGCCTTCCAATACCTGAAGGAGAGCAACTTTTCATAGGACAAGGTGGAATGGTTTTAAGCTGAGGGAGAGTAAGCTTAGACTGGATGTTAGGAAGAAGTTCTTCAGTACAAGGGTGGTGAGACTCTGGAATAGGTTGCCGAGGGAGGCTGTGGATGCCTTCTTCCTGAAGCTGTTGAGGGCCAGGTTGGATGAGGCCTTGAGCAGCTGAATCTAATGGAGAGGCATTCCTGCTCATGGTAAGGAGGCTGGAGTAGATCTCTAAGGTCCCTTCCAATCTAAGCCATTCTATGAGTATCACTCTGGTACACATTTACAGTGGATCATACTCGTCAGTCCTATGTGATCCATAAATGTTTTTTGAGCAAATCACAGGACACACTTGCAGATAGGAAACATATTCTCCAGGCAATGAAAATCAGTCATGCTGTTAAAATACCTGCAAAAAGTAGCTGTACATAAGTAATGCTCGGCAAGTAAAGAACTCCAATGTCAATATTTAAGGAAAAGCACAACTTTTCCTGGCTCAGAAGTAACCACTATTGCTGTACTGCTGTATTGCTGAGGTTTCATGAATTTCCAGCTTCTGTATCTGCTGGAGAGGCTGAGACTGAGGGTCTCTAATCCCAGCACCGGAAAGCAGAGTTATTTTAACAAACTGCCAGTATTTTTATCAAGCTGCCAAAAGACATTTCTGAAGATCAGAGAATCCAATCTCAGGACAAAGACAAACAAAATTTTCTGCAAAACCACAATTTTTTTACACCATCATGTTAGAAAATTTAAATTACACAGTTCACAACAGTAATACTGCAGTAATTCTGGAAATTTTCAAACTTTATGGAAGAACTTCCTTTCTTTGGGTACTGATGAATCAGAAACCACTGCCTTCAGTCAGAATACACAGAGCAAATTCTTCTAACATATTATGTAATTCAGAAAAGGACTCTGCCTCTTTAAGTTCAGGTATATTTGGAGTTTCTTATAAGATAAGGAAGTTCATACAATCTGTCTCTAAGTACTTTAATATCTCAATATTTTCTTGTATTGCTAAATGTGAGTGCAATGGAGAAATATTAAGTAAATTTCAGTCTCACAGATAATATTTTCCTTAGAAGATTAAAACCTCTGAAACTAGGGGGGAAAAAATCTTAAAAGTTTTCTCATATTGCAGTCCAAAAAACTCAAACCAACCAACCAATCAAGCAACAACAAAACCATAGCAAAAAATGCCATTTGGACTTGTAGCACCTACACATATGTAATTTTTCTGCCTTGACAATTAAAATGGATTTTACTTATACACCAAAAGTTTCTCTTTGAAAATCTGGACATGAAAACTACATTGTATTTTTTGAAGGGAGGGAGGCAAGATTTTGCAATAAAGTTTCTCCAACACTTCTGCCTATTATTTCAGAATGCATGTCTAAAGCTTTAACTTCATCGTTAATACGGCAAAAAGGATTGGTCCACAAGGAGTTATCATCATTTCTGAGATGAAAAACAACAGGAAATTCAACTACAAATTAAACATTAATCTTGTTCAAATAAAATCTTTAATTCCATTTCAAATTATGACTGCAATTGGAGAAGCTGTCAAGATTGCTCTAATGGTAAATAAGGATTTTTTGCTAATTTCTGTAATTTAATCTAACTATAATGTCACTTTTTCAAACAATACAAGCACTGCATACAGTGCACATAAAAGACAAAAAAGAACAACACACAGTAATACAAGAACAAGTAAAACAAGTTATTGTTATTTTTATTACTGTTTTAAAGTATCCTGAAGTGTTAGAGTGGACTAATTTTCTTCTGTAAGTATTTACATAGCTTCTACTTTCACAGCAGTGGATTGAGACTAAAGTCTCAAGAGGACGCATTTAGATTAGTAGAGGAATGAGAATGTGAGTGACCAACATGGGCATTTTGAAGGCTTTCAATTGAGAAGCAGTACCAGCTACCTGGAGAGTGCTCAAAGTATTTAGACATCCTTTTAGAAACAAGATGGTATTAAAAGCAGAAAGATATACTAGCACTATAACATCAGCTGAGTCAGAACCCAGCTTTTTGTCTCGTAAAGAAAACACCTCTTTGCCTCCATCATGTAAGTTTAGCAAGTTTGAGAACTTCATCAACTCAGATGCACATCTGGAGTCTGATTATTCTAGGGCAATTCAGCATGGCTTGCAAGGTCTGCACAAAATTATTTCATAAGCAAGAATGTGATCTTGAGAGGCTGGCTGCAGTTTTTGCTTAAAGCCAGTTTACAGAGCAGACAGGGTAATTTTCAGTTCAGAAGAGACAGCTGGCAGTCAGGGAGAGAAATATTAAATTAGGGCAGCTCCCAGATTAGCATAACATACACTATTAATTTTAAATTATTACGGTAATAAAATTTCCTTCTGACTAATGCTAAATATTCTTGCAAAATAAAAGTTTAGATAGGTTTTGTTTCACCCAGACCAAACAGGTCTTGCTTCCTGTGAAACACCTTTCTAGTTTAACTGAATTTTTAAAAATAAATAAGTAAGTTACCAAATCAAAAAACAAAAACATTCACAATGAATTGAATTAAGTTTTTAAAAATAAATACAAGGTTAGCATTTCAAAATACTAGAAACATTCACAATGTCTTTTGACATTTTGAAATTTTGGGGGACAGGAGTTGAGGGAAGAATGTAGGCAGATGGGCAAGATAATTGAAAACATCTTTTACAATATCAGCTGAGAGATTTCAGCAAAGTGGCCTACTTAAAACTAATTTCTTTGTCCTATGTATTCAGCTAAAACCACAGAGTACCTTTCTCTACAGCTGCAGCTCAAAGTCCAGTCAAAACAGCTAACAAATAAAAGTTATTAGCTTCATTAAGTACACAGAAGTTGTTACAAGTCTCGAAAGTTCCTTGTCCTTTTACCAAAATCTGGATATAACCACATGAGCCAATGTGTTCAACTGTCAGTCACATAAATGGTTCCAACCTGGATGCAATCAGCAAAATTAGTATTAGTTCAATGTTCATAAGCACATTAAATCCCAACCCATATGCGTAGGATTAAAAAGTAAGAATAATAATTAGCATATTATGACTTTTTCTTTACGTGTAAAATGAAAACAGTGCACATTACAGTTGGAAAAAAAATTCAATCTACAATAAAGCTGCCTAATATCTATAAAATCACAAAGCATAATTAGAAATTAATTGTGAAACACACCCATTTTCAGTGCAATTTCTCTCAGAACTGTACAACTGTACAAACACAATTTGCATTTCTGCTCTACTTGTATCATTACATGACATGATGTAGATAATGATATAGCCATGCATTCCAATCAAATGGAGAGAAAATTGCTGGTAAAGAAAGTGATCTTTTTATGCTTATTTAATCCCTTATTTATGGAGAATGACAACTAAAATAAATAGAAATTGTTATACAGCATTTTGACTACAGCATTACACTCTCAGCAGTCAGGATGACAAACTTTAAGCACTTAAGAGTGTGTACAAACAGGTTTGCCTTTAAAAAGTACATTTTCTATGCAAATTATAGCCCAAAATATAGGGTTTTTTTTAACCTAGGAAGAGGGTACATGGAGAGTAAAAGTTTCAGTTACCAGAGATTTCCATTAAACCTAGCCATTATTCTCTCCACAAGAGTGATTTTTACATGCCACATCTCGTTATAATAGAATCATAGAATGGTAAGGTTGGAAGGGACCTCAAGGATCATCTAGTTCCAACCCCCTGCCATAGGCAGGGACATCTCCCACTAGTACAGGTCACTCGAGGCCTCCTCCAACCTGGCCTTGAACACCTCCAGGGAGGGAGCAGCCACAACCTCCCTGGGCAACCTGTGCCAGTGTCTAACCCTCACTGGAAAGAACTTCTTCCTAACATCCAGTTTCAATCTCACCTCTGCCAGTTTAAACCCTCTGCCTCTTGTCTTGTCATTGCAAGACCTTGTTAATAGTCCCTCCCCAGCCTTCTCGTAGGGTCCCTTGAGATACTGGAAAATATATGTACTTTAAAGTCACATACATATGTATACACACAGACGTATATATTTGCATGCACAAAAAAAAAATCTTTCCTAAACTTCTTCCAAATTTTAACTGGAGTGTCCAATTGCAGGTCATCAGTCCTTTTTCATTTGTCATAGCAGTAAAACCAGGGGAAGCTAAAAATTCGTTGTTTTAAATATTTGGCTGTACAAAGTCCCAATATGTTGGGGGGAAGAAAAGTATCTTACTTTATTCGGGACAACACAATTCAAAGACTCTTAATATCTCGAATTGCAAAAAGACTAAATCAGACTAAAACGCTGAACAAGCATAAACACCAGAATATGAGTGAATTAAAGGGAGAAATACGTAATATTTCCTGAGGAAACCAACGAATCTCCAAATCCTCTCGAGGAGAACTGAGTATTTCTTTTACATTAAACTGACTAATTTGATACCTGCTTTTTATTTCGCTTGCTACCCCATTATAGCCACTACTGGCAAAACAAACAGGACATTTTAGCTTTAATCTTCTTACTACATAACCCAAATAACTTCAGTCATGTTTGCATTAATGCTGCATTAATCATGTTGTTGCGTATTAATGAGTTTTCAGGCTATGCTAATTACTGTCATAGATTCTGCAGCAGCCCATTAAATATACAAATTACAGAATTAAAGAGCCAGAGCTCTTCATGATTAATCTTTAAATGGAGAAAAACTAATGATGTCTGTACAAAGTTTCTCTCCACTTTTGGCTGACTGAGCCCAATGAACAATCAATTAGAGTATTTGAAGAATAGGAATACTGCACATACTAAAAGATTTGTTATGCTGTTACTCTATGCAGAAGACTTACATTTATAAGTTTCTATCAAACTGACTTCTCTAACAGATTCCAGTCTTTAAGGTCTCCCAAAGTGTAGCACAGGGGTAAAAGCTATAGGATATTCCCATTCATTATTGCATACTCATTGGAGGTTGTGGGTTCTGTATGAATACAGTAAATCAATCTTCTCCTTTTAGCAAGGACACAAGTCCTGCTACTCCCTAGTAAGAAAGATTTACAGCAAACCTTGGTGAAAAGAAAGCTAAGATAAGTTTAAAGTCATTCGATAAGATTTGATGTATTAGTAGCACTTTATCCCCTCACTTACAGACTGGTGCTTTTTCAGGAAGGGCCTAATACCTAGTGGTTAAATCAAGAGATTCAAAATTAGGAGACCTTGAGTCTGTACGCAGCCAGTGACTGAAGTATGCCACTCAAGAGCTATCACTTAAACCCCCTCCTACCGTACTCCTTCCTGAAGAATGGTGCCCAATATCACTTGTATAAGGTTAGGTAATGTTAGAAAATCCCTTACTGTTTTGTTCTCCATAATCTTGAATATAAAATAAGCACATGTATTCAGATAAATTACTTAAACACTAGGTATTTGCTGATATTTGAGAAACACTAATACACCCCAAAAGAGGTATTAGTTTAGCTGCTTCCAAATACTGCCTGTGATGCACAACATCACAAGAGAAGATTCTTAATCTGTATTAATATTACTCTGCACATCAATAGTTGCAGTTTGCAATGTACTGGGCAACTCCAGATCTGTTCGATCAGTTCCTTATACCATGAAAAAATTAAATAAACCATAGTGCATATATCAAAGATTTTGTATTTACACAAATTAGTTCTACTTTTAAAAACAACAACAAAACCCAAACACAAAACACCCAAACCAAACAAACCCAAAATCACCCAACCCAACCCACACCAATCCCACAAACCTGCTCAAAGCAAGACTGATCATGGTATGACAATAATCTCATGTGAAGATAAAGTGAAAAATACTGAATTGCTGCATTTAGTGCACAGGAGGACATAATACAAGCAGACGAGAATGCCCAGGGAAGACACATACGGAACAGAGAAGCTTTGCTACACAGCTCAGCTCACAAACAAGACAGCATTCCAGCTGTAAAAGTGAAGAGGGTCAAAGTAAATAGTGCCTTTTCACAGGTACTTTACAACTCCTTAATGGGTAGAGAAACTTAATCAGGACAATCTGCATAACATTGACGCAAGAAGTATCATGACCCAAAAGCAACTGGGCAGTCTGATTACCTAAATTTATGCAAACAAATCAACAAAAACCTCAGGAAAACACATTTGAGAGATCAGACTGAAACCTGATATGGAGATGTAGTTGATATAATTATCTGTTAGCATTCCCGTGCCATCAGAGTCAACATCCAGTTATTTACACAGATATTTAAAGCAATACAATCATTAAAGAAATTAATGTGTTACAGTAATTCATTAAGCAAGTCTAGGAGGAGAATTCATAACTGTCTTCCACTTGTGTAGATTGGGACCATATACAGCAAGCAAACATCTAACCAGCATAGCTACTAGAGTAGGCATAGTAACCATAATCTTGTAACTCCAGGAGTCAAACCCTGCTTGAGGTAAGGGTAAGCTGCAAGTTTTTATGTTGCTCTTGATATTGGCATAAAATATGAACAAAGAGGAAACATCAGCTTATATTTCCTTTGATGTTATTGCTCAAGTTGAATGACATCTGAGAAAAATTTTACTCAATTATAGCCTCTCTCAAATCATACCTACAATGTTTATTTTTATTTATCTTTACAGCAGCTAGAAAGAAGTTTGACAGACTAAGATTTTGTTAGAAAAGGAAGAAAATATTTTCTAGTACTAAGAATCCTTTATATCATTAATTCAAACTACAATATTTGAAGTACAGACATAGAGTCAAGGATTCATCTTCATTTCAGGATAATTTCTTTAGAGAAAGATGTGTATTCTGTTTCCCATATGTGAACTAGTGCATATAAAAGGTCATCTTATCCAACAAGGATAAAGTGGGAGAGGCTTCTAGGTGTTAATGCAATGCAAATCATAATTACTAGAAATATGATGACAAGAAGAATCACTTCAAAGATTTACAACAGCGCAATCTATAAAAGGTCAACATCACAGTGAAATCAGAAATGAGCTGGAGGTCAGTAGTTGTAAATAGCATTTCAATTATAAGTCTTTAGTTAGTATTTCCAGCAGTAGTGCAAATGTAACACTGCACAGAGACTAATTTAACTGAGCAGGAAAAAAGAGTAAGACTAGAACTCAGGAAGATGCCAATACATCAAAATTAAAGTCAGTGTAATGATCTGAAACACAGCAAATTTAGACAACAGTGCACTAGCCAAGGCAGAATCCCCACCACGCAGCATCACAGAAGCTGGAAGCACAATAAGGTGGAAATCCTGCAGCAAGCGAAGATGATTATTGATTAGACAGTGTACATATGGAACAGGAGAAAAGCT
>VWYK01016849.1:1805-19418 GCA_013399775.1 Semnornis frantzii | reverse complement strand
AAAAAGACTGACACCAGTAATATCAATGACATCACCACCTAATCTGTTGCTCTTCCACACATGAAACAGTATTTCAGCTTGCAAAAAACTTTATCAAAACCTTACATATGAGCTATAACCTGAAACGCCCTCATAAAAGTCATACATTAATGTCAATGAGACTTTCCAGTAGTAAAATCATGTTCATTAAGAGGGAAAATATAAAAGCACAGTATTAAATACTTCAGATGACAATCTGAAGCAAAATTAGAGACTTAAGGAGTTCTACTGGTCTTGCAGGAAAGAGAATTTCTGTGGAAAATTCTGTTTGTAGAGAATAGAAGCTCACAATAAAAGGCATGTAATTTCAAAGCAGTAGAAATACATTTAGATGTTATGCAACTAGTACAGAACCTACTCAACAGCAGAAACTACTTACCAATAAAGACACTACTCAGCAGTAGCCAAAGAATGAAACATGTCTTAAATGGTTAGCTGTCATAAAGACTGCCTGTATTGCCCAGTCCTAAACTGATCACAGATCATAACTGAAGCACGACCCTGTCCACACCAGTTTCCTGATATTTAAGTAGGCAGTATTAATACAGAAGATGATGAGTTTTCATTGCCATGAAGACCAAACATTGCTTACAAGCTTGAAATAAATACTTTTTGATTACTTTGTAAGGAGCTGAAAGTGTGAACTGCAGATAAGAACATCTGCAAAAGAGGTGCCATCATATTAAAAACATATTCTTTCACATAAAAATTAAGAGATAAAACCTTCTTATCTATCAGATGCATCTGAAAAAAAATATATAAGTGCTGCCTCCCAGAGTTCAGATGCCTGGAAACACTTCTATTTTGCTGTGGTACATTGATTCAGTGTCCAAGGAAACCCCAAGGACTGTGAAACAATAACTAGATTTCCTGTTTCCAGCAATCATTGTACCAAGGGGGCCACACAGGACCACCTCAGCTCCAGCTATGCAGAGACCTAGACCTCTATGTCACCCAAACAGCACAACCAGTTAACAACTTTTAAATGGAGCTGAATACATCTCTTTCTTTCTCATTTGCACACAAATGCCTGCTCCCACAACCCCATAAAAGAAAACACTATTAAAAGACTGACACAGGCCTTAAGATAACTGCACATAGCCTACTTCTGCCACTACTCCTTCACCTGGCGCAGCCAGGTGGGCAGTAAGAGCCTCTTCATTACCCTGGCTAGATGGGTGCAGGAGAGGCAGGAGTGTGGTGTAGAGCTGCACTGAAAGGGTGGGCAGCTTCCACCTCCTATCATCAGTATCAGCAGAGATGATGACACAACACATGCTACAAATGACTCAAGCCAGCACAGCATTTCTTGATCTAACCACTGAAATTAGTACACAACTATAATTACATTCTTAAGCAAGAAGTAGGTATTTAAGGAGTCGCATTTAGAGAAGTTTAGAGTTCAATCTATCATATTTTCAGCACTAACCACGCATCACTATTTTGCAGGTTTAGAGAATATCCACATCAAGTATCCATCACAAAGCAACTCAAGAAATGTTTCCAAAAATCCCAATACGCATACTATGATCTTAATTTTTAGTCAACACAAAGAAAGATTGTCTCTTTTCCTGTATGTGAAAATGGGACACAGCCTTAAATCCTGAACTTTCTATCAGTATAATACCTCAGCAGCAAAGTGTCCGGTACTCAGGAATGCAGTTAATAGAGTGGTATTTCTCCCAACAGCCTCCATTCATGAAGAAATACTTGCCCATATTCACACAAGATGAAAACACCCACCAGAGGTGGGTGATCCACACGGGCACACCCCGGCTTGCTGGGTTCCCTCAGGGCCGGCAGGGGCTGTCGCTCCCCACCAGGGGGCGGTGCAGCACCGCGTCGGTCTCTTCCACAGAGACTGCTAGAACGGCAGAAGCGGCTCCACAGCACCCACTGGGATTAACTTAATTAAACTAAGCAAGATTGATCACAATATATGCTATCGAGTACTTAATAAAACAGATTTTTATACAAAATGCTCACCTAATGTATGCTCTGAAAACCAGCCAAATTTAAAAGCAGCTAATTGTTATACTTACATTTGTATCTGGCCTCCTACACAACATTAGCTGTGTGGATGTAATTCAGTTTTGTTTCCACGTGAAATTACACTTAATGTAATTTTCCTAGATTATAAAATACGGTTAGTTCTGCTGCACTAGTCTGCCTAAAGTCAGTCTCAGACTTGGGACAGAAAAGAAAAGGCAGAAAGATCATAGCTACTGCCACTAAAATGCTGCCACTTACAGACCCAAGTGGAGAAATGACACAGACCACGGGGTCAAGTGCACCCTCAGCAAGGTTGCAGATGACACCAACCTGAGTGATGCTGTTGACATGCCTGAGGGACAAGGTGACAGCCAGAATGATCCAGACAATCCTGAGAAGTGATCCTGCATAAACATAATGAAATTAAACAAGTCCAAATGCAAGGTCCTGCACCTGGCTCAGGGCAACCCCCAGTATCAGTGCAGGCTGAAGGACAAAGGGACTTGAGAGCAGCCCTGCAGACAAGGACTTCTGGGTACTGGTGAATGAAAAGCTGGAAAATAAGCTGTCAATGTGCACTCACAGCCCAGGCCTGTGGCATCCTGGGCTGCATCAAAAGAAGGTTGTGCAGGTTGTGCAAGGAGATTCTGTCACTCCCACCAGCAGTACTGCATCCAACACTGGAGTCCTCCACACAAGACAGAGGTGAACCTGGTTTTGGGTGGGTCTAGAGTAGGGCCATGAAAATGGTCTGAGGGCTGGAACACTTCTCCTATAAAGAAAAGTTGAGAGTTGGAGTTGTTCAGTCTGGAGAAGGCTCTGGGGAGACCTTATTGCAGCCATTCAGAACTTTNGGTACTGGTGAATGAAAAGCTGGAAAATAAGCTGTCAATGTGCACTCACAGCCCAGGCCTGTGGCATCCTGGGCTGCATCAAAAGAAGGTTGTGCAGGTTGTGCAAGGAGATTCTGTCACTCCCACCAGGAGTACTGCATCCAACACTGGAGTCCTCCAAACAAGACAGAGGTGAACCTGGTTTTGGGTGGGTCTAGAGTAGGGCCATGAAAATGGTCTGAGGGCTGGAACACTTCTCCTATAAAGAAAAGTTGAGAGTTGGAGTTGTTCAGTCTGGAGAAGGCTCTGGGGAGACCTTATTGCAGCCATTCAGAACTTTAAGGGGGCTTATAAGAAAGATGGGGACAATGTTTTTAGCAGGGCATGTTGCAACAGGACAAGGGCTAAAGGTTCTAACCTAGAAGAGGATAGATTTACATTAGATTCAAGGAAAACATGTTTTACAAATAGGATGGTGAAACACTGGTATAGGTTGCCTAGAGAGGTGATAGAGGTCCCATTCCTGGAAACATTTCAGGTCAGGTTGGATGGGCATCTTTGCAACCTGATGCAGTTAATGATGTCCCTGCTCACTGATGTGCCTTCCAATCCAAACCCTTTTATGATTCTATGAAATGGAGCACCATCCAAGGAGATTTTTCAGGTCTTGGCATGACCTCGGGACTACAATAGACAAGGGTGACCTACATCTGTTAGACTTTCTTGATCACAACGTCCTCAAAACATGATCAAAGCTGTACTCAGAAATCCAGTGTCTAACAGAAAAATAACACTCTTGAAAACTATGAGATGCTCTGGAAAACTTCAGACAAAATACAGAGACACAGCAAGCTACCACTGCAAGGTCATATGAACAAGAAAAAGTTCAGAAAAGTATTGGATCACTAAGGTTTACATCCCTGTGTGACAAATATGGTGGCAAAATCCCAAGCAAAATGGCTAGAACAACAAAATATTCCAGTGTAACTAGCTGAATAACAAATAGAGTTATTTTAAATACCAATACGTGAGTCTCACCAACTGCTCCTTGGAGAAGATACTGATTCTAAGAAAGAACTGTAGAGTACCTTAGTAGCACCAGCATTTGTTCAGGTACCAGACACTGCAATGCCAAATTAAGTAAGTAGTGCTAATTAAGCCCATTTCCAAATGAAAAGAGCCATGAGCAAGAAATCAAGTAGACAAATGACTGCTACAGATTGGAAAAACTTGAGAAGCTCGGGTACATCAAATACATCCTGTTCTAGTTCCCAGGTTTGGAGTGTTGGCTTTTTCTGCTATGCTGGTTGCTGATTGCTTGGGTGAGTGGAACAGCTTTTTTCACTGGATTCTGCTGTTGCTTTTGCTAAGCAGTGGTAAACTGCCAAGCAGCATTTTAGTAAACTCATCTCAACACAGAGGGATTTTTTGTGTTACTTTCTCCCCTGTCTATGCGTGGGGCTTACTTGTGAGAGTGGGCCACGTTTATCCAGGACAACAACAGATTGTAAGACCTCAGAGCATCTTGTGAAGACACAGCAAGTGGTCAGATGCCTGAATAGAAGCCATCTCTGAAAATGATAGAATACCTGAAAAGAACTGTGATAACAGTGGATGATAATCAGGCCCACTTGCAGTTAAGCATATAAATGAATTAACTACATCCCAGAAGGACACAGAACAACTATTTTGCTGCAAAGTTGACTGTCACTTCCAGAGACAGGAAAAACACAGCAGTCTGGGTAACATGGGCTTCATGCACTTTCATGATCTTAAGATGAGAGGGAATGTTGCCATCTGCCCAAAGTCATCATAGTTAGAGTTAACTCTGAAGACACTAAGGAGAAGTAAGTTATTAAAATCAGATATAACTTAACACAAAAATACTCTCAGCTTTGCTTTTATGTAGCCAACATATTGTGTTTGAAATGAAATTTTTAATGATTGCCTGGAGTCAGATGGCAGGATGACATTAATAGCTATAATTAGGAAACAAGAGTGAGAAAGAGCTGATCAATAAGGTAGCAAAAAAAACAAAACCAAAGCAACCTGACTTCTCTAAATACATCTTGCAGATGAAAGATTTTAATTTCCTTGTAAGGCTGTATTTTTCAAGCCACCAGGAAGTGGCTGGACAGCAGAACAGTGGTTGAGTAGCAAATTTAAAACCAATGTATAATGAAGTATGAGAAAAAACAATAATATACTGTGTGTGCCTGGTGCATAGAGTCATCATACTACACTAGCAAAGGAAGACAGGAATAATATGCGTTTACGGCAATTTAGATTAATATCCACATTTTTTGCACTGTGTCTGAAAGCTACAGCTCAGAAACTTTATGTCAGGTAATGAATAACTTAATGAACTAAAGCTAAACCAAAGATACAGCTTAAATTCATTAATGGTTTAATCACCTAATGAATTTAAGGAATCAGGTTAGTTCCAAGAGGTAATTGAGGCCCAGGACAAATTCTTTGCCACTGTAGCACACACGTTGCCTCCATAGTTGTAGCTGTGTTTCACTTGTTGCCATTCCACTTGTTTACATAACTGAAAAATGCTGCCTTGAAAAGACTGAAGAGTAACCCCAGCTTGATCTGTCAGGAAAAAAAAAAATCACTGTTTAAAATCTAAGAGCTAAGGAATATAGAGAATCACACATGTTGCAGAATGATGTCCTAATCTTTTCCCATTCTTCCTTTGGGCAACTGCTCTTCAGATAATGAAATTACATTCACATTATATTTGTTGAGTACTGTGATTTTCTTAGCAGTCTGATCTGGATAAGTTTCAGTAGAAACAGACCCAAATAACTCACACGAGGAATTCAAGAATCTATGAATCAGACATTTGCATAGTGAAAACATAGTTGGAGCAAAACCAGCTCCACATTGCAGCTGGTTTTGCTAAGCACTCATTGCTTCACAACACAGAGAAGCTTATCCCAAAAAGCACCCGTGTCCTTCAGCCACATATCTTTGTGAATGAAGAATCTTAATGATACAATGCTCAAATTTAACTGCCAATGAAAATCCTTTGTACATTGTACAAAATACTTTCTAGCTCTGTCTGATGTGCCTTCCAATCCAACCAAAAAAGCAATCATTTCCCTTCCTTACAAGGATTATACACAGCATTTCTGCAGCCAACAGAAAAAAAGTTCCTCAATATATTCATTTCCTTAAGACAGTAGTAGTATTTGAGTCTGCTGTAAATAATTTGACCATTAACTGGAGAAAAAGCCACAGTATGTCCATATATTTTACAGAAACTATTAAAACAGGAATCAGCCTAGACTGAGTTGCAAATTACTTTCCACAGATCTAAATCTTGTGTGTATCTGTGCTTTATTTACAATTACATAAATTACATTTGGATTATATTCTGATCTCAATATTTGGAGGTAATTATTGACATCTTTTACACTGTATCTTGTTTTAGGGCTACATTATCCTGGCGTTCAAGAACTTATAGTTACAGCCTCATATCAGGAAAAGTATTGAGAAGCATATCTCTCAATCTCTACTCCCAGGGCCACATTCTACAGTATACTGAATGTTGTTCAAAATACCTCTAAATCTCCCTTCAAACAAACATACAGAAAAGTCAAAAAACCCAAACTAAATGAAATAAAAAAACACCTACAGAATGGGTTTGCTCTTAGTCTCAAAACAAAGTCTCATTCCTTCATTAAAAACAGTCCCTGAGAAAAGGAAGTTATACTTGGATATACACCTCTTGTAAATCTCTTCTGATCACATTTCCATAGACAAATTTCACTGCTTTAATGAGTCCTCTTAACTCCAAAAATCCTCCAGTTAATTTGATTTGAGAAGAAAATCAAATACATTTGTGTAGGAAAAACATTCAAACTAACAGACCCTCCCCAACCCAAGGATCAAAGTTTCAAGGCCATGAACTGAAATTTCAAGATCTAGTATGCACATGTACGCCCTTTATACAGAAAAGCAACTTTTTATGTATTTGATGAGTATATCTAATCTAACATTCCAGCTCGCTTCAAGAGTTTACTTTTGTAAATGCACAAGTGTCCTGATTATCCCTGTCTTGTACTGGATACCAATAAGCAAGGAACAATAGTTTAAGACAGGTAACTATTTATTGATATTCCAGAAAAATAAGAATGACAGCAAGTTAAAAACAAAGCTCATGTCTCTTTTGATGATACAGGATTGGACAGCTAAAGGACAGCTTTAGTTGAGACAGAGCACAACACACTGATTTTCTCCACATTAAGCCTGACCAATCCTGCATTCACTTTCATTCCTACAGAGTCCTGCTTACAATACAGATTCATCTACTACTGATGGCAATCAAGTCAACTCCATGGAACATTACTAGCTTGGGGCAGAGTGGCTGGGAAGTTGCCCAGAAGAAAAGGACCTGGGGGTGCTAGTTGACACCTGGCTGAACATGAGCCAGCAGTGTGCCCAGGTAGCCAAGGCGGCCAACAGCATCCTAGCCTGAATCAGAAATAGTGTGGCCAGCAGAAGTAGGGAAGTGATCATACCCCTGTACTTGCCACTGGTGAGGCTGCACCTTTACTGCTGTTTAAGGTTTCAGGGCAGAACCCCCACAGGACAGAATTTGGATTACCTCCCTCTCCCCACTAAAGGAAAAGATAGGCAGAGGAGGTAAGCAGTAAAGAAAAGGGCTTGCATGGAATTGGAAATTAAGTAAGTAATTTTAACAAATGACAAAAAGTATTAAGGGAAACAGATGTACAGATAAATTGAGGAAAGGAATATATACAGATATACACAAAACCAAATCACTGATGGCAATGGATTCTGCCACAACATATGGATGCAGGCCTGATCACACTGAGGTTTCCAGCAGCCAACAATAGCTCCCTACCAGGGCAGAAGGCGAAAAGGAAGAGAGTTCACCAAAACTTCCTTTCCCCTTAAATAGAAGATAGGGAGGAAAAGAGAGGGAATAACATGACCCACTGACCCTACCGAGGTCAGGTTCCACCTGCCCATCTGATAACCCTTAAACCACATCATTCCATCCCTTATTCCATCCCACTTCCTGCCACATACTTTCATCAAATTAGGAATTGTCTCTATACAACGATTAGTAGAGTCCAGGTTGCAGGTCATTCTTCATACCAGCTGTCTCCCAAGACACTCTGCCTCTCAGGTGCAGGTTGTGTTCAAGCAGGGCAGGAATATGGAGTAAACCAGGAAACAGTCCTTCTCTTAGCAGGTGAGATGATGCAGGGTTCATGCTTGTATGCTACGGGTTCATCCTGCATCTTCTGGACTCCATGTTGCTAACTAGAAAAGAAACTTCTAACAACTCATAACTATTATACATAAACTAATACTATACACTCCAAAACTAAACTCTCTCAGCTACAGTTAAATTCCTTTGTGGGACACACTGAATTTCACCATTTTCTTACATCACTCATCAAGTGTGTCAAGGACCTTTGCAGAGACCACTCCTTGGATAGGTCTGCCCCCACCTGAAGCAGTAGAAACCCACACAATTTTTCCCAATAGATTCCTCTCTCAAACGACAGGAATTCCATTTAGTTTTATATGCAACAGGTTCAGTTGAGCAGGACCAGTTTGGTTAATAGACCCTCTGTTATCTATCAACCAAGTGGTTTGTGATAGATGTTTGTCTCAATTTTCTAAAGTTCCATCCCCCACTGCTTTCAGAGTAGTCTTCAGTAAGCCATTACAGTGCCAAATCTTTCCCGAAGCTAGTGCATGGTAGGGAATATATCCATTCAATCCCACGTTTTTTGGCCCAAGGTTATTCCTGAAATGGGTCCCGTTCTCTGACTCACTCTTCTCTGGCATACCATGTCACCGCCTGGAGGACTTGTCACTCCAGGCCCAGAACAGTGTTATAAGCAGTAGCATGAGGCACAGGATGCACCTCCAACCATACAGTGCTTGCCTCTACCATCTTTAGCACAAATTGCTTACCCTGGTGAGTTTGAGGAAGGGTAATCGATCTGCCATGCCTCTTCATACTTTTATTGCAACCATTGTCCTGCATACCACAAAGGTTTCATCCATTTAGCTTGCATCATAGCAGCATGTGTCACAGTCATGGATAATCTGTGCTGTAGCATCCATAGGTATATCTGCTGATCAGTCACAAGTCCATTGGTATGCGGCATCTCTTTCTTGCTGACAAGAAGAGTCATGAGCCCACCGAGGTAAGAACAGCTCACCTCCATGTTTCCAATCCAAATCTGTTTGGGAGATTTTAGCTGCCACATCTGCCTGATGGTTGTGTTGCTATTCAGTGGCTTGGCTTTTAGGCACATGGGCATGTATGTGCTGTACCTTTACTGCCACATCTGCAGACAGGCAGCAATGTCTTGCCACAGGTCAGCAGCCCAAAGTCGTTTCCCTTTTCATTGCAAATCACCCCATTTCCATTCCTTCAGCCACCACCACAAGGCATTTGCTACCGTACTGAGGTAAAGTACTGGACACTTCTCCCATTCAGCTATATCCAGGGCCAGCTAGACAGCTTTTACTTCTGCAAGTTGGCTTGATTCACCTTCTCCATCCCTTGCTTTAGTAACTCTCCAAGTAGGACTCCAAATGGCAGCTTTCTATCTCCGCTGACTTCCTACAAGACAGCAAGATCCATCTGTGAACAAAGTATATTTCTTTTCATTATCAGGGATATCATTATATGGTGGGGCTTCCTCAGCACGTGTCACTGTCTCATCTGGTGGCATTCTGAAGTCTGTACCCTCTGGCCAGTTCATTATCACTTCCACTATGCCAGAGCAATTGAGGCTCCCCATTCAAGTTCACTGGGTTACCAGCACAATCCACTTACTCCAAGTGGCATCTGTTGCATGGTGTGGAGATGCACCTTTCCCTTTAAACATCCAGGTCAAGACTGACAGTCTGGGTGCCAGAAGGTGCTGTGACACTGTTCCAATCACCTCAGAAACAGTTCGAACTCCCTCACAGGCAGACAACATTTCCTTTTCTGCTGGAGCACAATTAGCCTCTGAGCCTTTGTATTCCTGACTCCAGAAACAAAGGGGCAAATCTCATGTTTCCCCTGGTGCTTTCTGCCATAAGCTTTACATAGGACCATTGCCTCCAGCTGCAGTATGAAATACATGCTTAATCTTCGGTCCGGTTCAAACAGGTTCCAAGGCCATAGCATGGACTACTCGGTTTATCTAGTCAAATGCTGTTTGTTGTTCAAGTCCCCGTTCAAAACTATTCTTTCGAGTTACATAATAGAGGGGTTTCACAACTTGACTATATTGAGGAACGTGCATCCACCGACTACCCCTAAGAAGGTTTGTGTTTCCTTCTTATTAGTGGGTTGCACCATAGTGGATATCATATTCACCACATCCAAAGTGATGTGGCAATACCCATCTTGCCATCAAACTCCCAGAAACTGGATTTCTCTAGCAGGCCCCTTTATCTTGCTTCTCTTTATGGTAAAACCAGTTCCCAACAGAATATCAATTATCTTCTTACCCTTTCTCAGAGACATCCTCTGCTGTGTTACCCCATACAGTGACATCACTGATGTTCTGCAGATGTTCTGGAGTTCCACCCTTCTCCAGTGCAGTCTGGACCAGTCCATTGCAGATAGCTGGGCTGTGCTTCCACCCCTGGGGCAAATGATTTCAGGTGCACTGAATACCCCTCCAAGTGAAAGCAAACCGCAGCCTGCACTCTGCTGCCATGGGAATAGAGAAGAACATGTTAGTGACGTCTATCATGGCATACCATTTAGCTTCCTTGGACTTCAGTTCAACTGGAGTTTCAGCATGTTTGCACAGTTGAGCTCACTGGTGTAACTTCATTCAGGTTATGGTAATCGATCATTAACCTCCATTCCCCACCCAGTTTCCGCACTGGTCATATTGGACTGCTGAAGCGTGAGTCTTGCTGATGACACCTTGACTCTCTGGTTGATGGATCAGCTGATGAATGGGGAGCAAGGAGTATCTGTTGGTCTGGTATTGTGCACAACGTACAGTACAAGAAGAAATTGGTACCTCCAAATCCTGCACCCTCAGTAGGCCCACTACAGAAGGGTCTTCTGAAAGGCTGGGCCTGCTAGACAGTTGGTCTCTACCTTTGGTCTCCACAACTGCTAACCCAGAAGTCTACTTATTCTCTCTCAGGTCCTTAAAGTACCTCCTCCACAAAATGCCAGTTCCACAGATGCAAGGGCCCAGTCACTATCGGGTGTTTCTCCCAATCATTCTCAAACTAATTTCAGCCTGCAATACAGTCAGCTCTTGTGACCCTCCTGTAACTCCCGAGATGGTTATGGATTCTGCCCCTTTGTAACTTGAAGGTATCAGACTGCATTTTGCACCCACGTTTGGGGTTTGGTACCTCTCTACTTCTAGCATGCCAGGCCATTAAACAAACATGTCACAGTACCATCTTATCCCTCTCCTCTGCCTGGCTGGAAGCAGGGCCCCTCTAATGTTGAGTACGGTGTCCACAAGTAACACATGGACTTGTGTCACTGTCAGGGTCATCTCTTCTATTTACATTTGTCTCTGTGAACCATTTAAGTGGACAAACAGAATCTCCTTGGGAAACTGAGGCAGCCATTCTCCTGGAAAAATTATCTCTATTGCTGCCACCTTGCAGTTCCCATACTCAGGCCCAGAGAGCAGAGGTGGGTTGGCCACACCACCTGTCCACGTTCTTACTGTGATCACACAAGGTTAGCCACAGTGACCCTTGTGTAGCCCCCTGCCTAGCTTGAGCTGGTCTCCTAGGAGGACATCTATTTCTAATGGCTGAGACGTAGACCCATTCAGAAAGAGAGGTGTTATTCCACTTCTCCAATCTGGACATCAGTGCCTTCATGTCCCTCATGTCCTCAGCCACTCTATGGCTGAGACCCAAGCCAAGCATGAGGCACTGTCTTCGAAGCCTTAGTTGGTTGGCAAATTCACTGATAGTCAGGTGCATTCCACCATCTCCTCCCAAGATCCTCCCTTCCAAAGTGTGGACATACGTAGGAGCGGCACACTGAATGAACTTCTTAAAGAGAGACCTCCGGCATGATGCCTCATCACGGTCCAAAGGGAACTGGCCATTCCCACAAATTATTTTTTGAAAGTGTGTATTTCTCTTAAACACTTGATGCCCTGCTCTACGGTGTTACGCTTCAAGGCATGTCAGACCATATCATCTTTGGAAGCACAACAGTGTTTCACAGCAGCAAGCAGACATCCCCAGAGGGTGTGGATGCCATCCAGCCTCCCTAGATACTCATCAATACTCCCATCTTTGGACAGTGAGCCCAGTAGCTTGGCCTCTTTGTCCTAAAGTTCTAAGGTCTCTGCCCCTATGTCCCAACATCTCAACAACCACATCAATAAGGGTTCACCATCACCCCATGTGTAATTCCATTTGACATGCCTCAGTTTTTTTCTGGGCAGAGCGCTGATAACCACCTCAGTATCCGAATCACTGACATCTGCTTTATCTTTCTTAGATGTACTTGGCCACTCAGATGCATTTTCCCCTGCCTCATTGTCCAGCCCATTGTCTATAGCTGGTTGGTTCGATTTCTGCAGTTGTTTTCTGCGAGTCGTTATTGGTGCAGGGCAAGCTGTGGTCAGGGCAGTGGCAGTGCCACCGCTGGCAAGGAAAGCTCTTAAAGCCAGTGCAATGCCAGTGCTGCTGCCATCGCTGGCACCGGTGAGAGGAAGCTTTTAAAGGGTCAGTATCCCCCTTGCACCAGGCTGCAACAACCTAAATGACAACCAGTAATATTAAAGTTATATTCAAACACAGGGAGTGGAGTAACGCGTAATACCATCCCTTCACAGGACCATCTGACTCAAGGCAAACTCGTAACAAACATCATCAGAGTAGTTCGCCATGACAATAACATTCATGAAATACATCAAGGTGCAGAGGCAAAGCCTTAATGAGGGGCTGAGATGGATTAATAACCATCCAAAATACACAGTAGGACAAACAAACAGCCAGTTAGAAAAGAAACAACCACAGGCCTGAAATGCCAGGGTCTGCAGAAACTGGGTTTTCACTTTAACTTCCCGTTCTTTTTCCCAAACAAAGAAATACTTTTTTCATTCACATCCCACATTTTTGGGTGCAAATTTTCTCTCGCTGTTTAAGGTTTCAGGGCAAAAACCCCCCCTGAGAGATTTTGGATCACCCCCCCCCTCCCTCCTCAGGGAAAAGATAGGAAGTAAGGGGTAAACAGAAGGGCTTTCACAGAGTGGAAGTTAAGGAAGTAATTTTAACAAATGATTAAGATGTATTAGGGGAAAAGGCATGTACAGAGAGACTGAGGAAAGGAATACATATAGATAGATACAAACCCAACTGCAGATGGCAATGGATTCCCCCAAAACATGCCTGGATGCAGGCCTGACCATGCCAAGGTTTCCAGCGGCCAGTAACAGCTTCCCATCAGGGCAGAAGCCAAAAAGGAAGAGAACTCACCAGAACTTGCTGTTCCCTGCTGGATTGTGTCCAGAGAAGGGCAATGAAGCTGGTGAAGGGCCTGGCAACAAGTGTTATGAGGACTGGCTGAGGAAACTGTTTAGTCTGAAGGAAAGGAGGTTGACGGGAGACCTCTCTGCACTCTACAAGTACCTGAAAGGAGGTTGTACTAAGGTGTGGGTCAGTCTCTTCTCCCTACTATTCTAGTTAAAGAATAAGACCAAACAGCCTCAAGTTGATCCATGGGAGGTTTAGATTGAGTATTAGGAAAAATTTCTTGATTGAAACAGTGGTCAAGCATTGGCTGCCCAGGGAAGTGGTGGAGTCACCATCCTAGAATTGTTCAAAAAACATGTAGACAGAGCACTTTGGAACATGTAACAACAGGGAGGTGTACACCTAGATTTACCACCATAAAAATTACTAACTCCTCCTACAACAGCCTCCTGGGCCAGCCACCATAACCCCCACTTAAGTTTGTACTCAGAGCGATCTAGAAATATGCAGCTGTACTTGGATTAAACTCACACAATTAATTAATCTGAGTGCAACTAATACTCAGAAACTGCTAATAGGTGTTCAGTCAATGGAACTAGACTACAGTTAGTCCTGTTTAAGCCTTCCAAAGGTGTATATCATGGACGCTCAGCCTTAACGCCAAATATTTTGCTTTAGAAATCTGATTATTGCTCTGTACTCTTTGCTATTGTAGATACAGTTTGTGTAAGTGCCAGGGACAGATAAAAATTGAGGCCAGGATGTCTCATTTTACAGACATTCTCAATAAAAAACCACAACCCAGAAAATGAAATACAGTGACTAAGACACCAATCTAGGAGTCAGAGAACTAATTTAAATCCCAAACCAACAAACTGAGCAAGACGAGTTACTGTTCTACGCCTTTATTTTATCTCCTTAGCCTTCATGACAAGACCTGTTTCTCTCAGCATTTGTACAAAATCTCAGCAGAGAACATTAATCCCTATTATCATACAGTATATTGTTAAAAAAATAAGGTGACCAACTTTCTTTATACACTCTCAGGTTGGTTTTAGTTTGCATATGTCCTTGTACACAGGTAGAAATTAAATAGAATTAAATAGTTATTCTTCAAAAATATTCAAACCAAAAAGGAAACAGCAATAGAAGTTTAAACCCCCAGCAACTCCCTCTCAGAGAAGTTTGATGAGCATGAACATAAAACAGGTACTGTCAGTTATATTGTATAACCAAAGCATACTTACTGCAATCTGTCAACCAAGAGAGACTACAAATCACTTTATTCATAAATTCTTACTTAATCACCATCTTACTTATGTAAAAACTACAATTGCTAATGGATAACAGTAAATTTTAGCAACAGAGCTGCCTCTTCAGCATCTATCTTAACCAAAGAATGTTGACATGACTGATTTTATGAACACCAGAAACATTATTTTAGAACTATCTACATCTGTCTGAATATACTCTTGAAAACTAAGCACAGCCTAAAGCCCTCAAAAACAAGGGTTGCACAATAATCAGCAACGCATAAGCCACCATCCTTTCCTCCTGCAGAGCTTAAAATTGAAAATTTTAAGGCCTTGATCACGAGTTTAATGGAGTTAACAGTTTCCAATGGCTTTGGATCATGTCCCAGAGAAATAAGCAGACAAGCACCAGACAAGATGATAAAGCAAGTAAGAAAAAAACCCCAAAAGCCATATTAAGAGTAAGGATGAACTTGCATTACATTTTGAGAAACAATTTGCACATTTGCTTCATTTCGAAATTCTAATGCAGTTGTACTTCAGACTACATACACATACAAGAGGCAGTACTTTAAACTGAACTTCTTTAGTTTATCTCAAGATAAACTGTAAAACTAAACATAAACATAAAAAAAGTATTACTAACCCACAGAAACTCAATAAATTTGCAGGCAGATAACATTATTTCATTATTTTTAGAGCAACTGTAAGAAAAAAGACTATACTTTCATGATGATTCTGGACAACAAAAATGCAAGAATAAAGAGTTCTAAATATTTTCATACCAGAAGCTACTATTTTCATTCCTTATCTTCATGCTTAAAATATAACTGCATCCAAAATTAAGCATTACACTTGGTTACAATTAATGCAGTCCAGAGGTATAAGAGTAGATTATGTGACTTCCAGTCTTCCTTTCAATTTTGTTGTTTGTGATTTACTTGAGGGAAGGGCCATGCTTCCAGGGATCGTTATGAAACATGTGCTGCTGTAAGAGCTATATTATAGCAAGTATATACACTATCTTATACCATTTTTCATTCTCACATTTCCCAGCAAAGCAACCTTTATGTTCTGAGAAAACATGATCTTTCACCAGTGCAATAGGTACCAGTTAACAGGTCTCTGTGCCACATTTTGCATATGTAAGCTACAATTTCATGAAAAAAAGTATTTTATGAAGGTACGCAGAAATCTAACCTAACATGTAACTCTGTCAAAGACTGCCTGGTGGTTTAAGTAACTACTCCAGTGACTTTAGAAAAAAGAAACGTGATTTGTTTTTAATCGACTGGTTTGAGCAGTTACATAGGGTCTTCCACAGTCTCTCATAAGATCCTCACAGGGAGTCTGGTGGAGTGCAGGTTGGATAAGCAGACATTGAGGTGTGATGAAATCGGCTGAAATGCCAGGGCCAGAGGGTGGTGATCAGTGACACCAAGTTTAGTTGGAGGCCAGGAATCAGTGATATGCCCCAAGTATAGATGATAGGCCCAGCCCCACTCAACAGCTCATTAATGATCTGGATGATAAGGATGAATATACCCCTCAGCACAAGTGCAGATAATACAAAACTGATAGGCTAATATGATTAGTCTATGATCCAGAGGGACCTGACAAACTGAAGAAATAGGCCAACAAGTATCTCACTAAGTTCAACAAAAGGGATGAGCAAAGGCCTGAACGGGTTGAGAAACAATCCCACCAGTACTTATTGCCATACATGTTGAGGGCACTTGGCTGGAAAGCAGCTTTACAGAGGAGGCCCTTGGGGATTCTGGTGGACATCAAGAAACTGAATATAAAGTCATAATTAAATGGAAATTCAGTAACGTTTTTTGAGCCTCACAGTAACACTGCTAAATAGTCCTTCTTCCGAAGCAAAAAATAGTGGCAAATACTGTCTCTAATCTCATAATCAAAGTAACAGCCAGTCTAACTGCAGACAGCTTGTCTTGGGAGTCATCCTGTGAACCTAACAGCCAGGTGCACTGAAGTGCAGGTACTGGACAGGAATTTCTTAAAGGTGGAAAATGCAATTTCCAGTCAAAATGAGACTAAGCTCAAGAATCAGCCAAATCGTTTTCATACTTCAACAGGGAAGACAGAAAGTGAAGAAGATGATATGGACATGACTTGGATTTACCAAGAGCGAATTGTATTCAACTAACCTGAATGCCTCCTGTAAGAGATGACAAAAGCAAAGATATCTTGGCATTAGCAAGACTTCTAACAACCTCCCATATACTTCTGACAGAGGAACTAGCAAGATGTGTACTGCATAACCGTGTAAAACAGATTGCTGAAAACCGGATGACCTACTGGGCTAAGAGTTGCGGTCAACATACAGAGTCGCACTAGTGGCTAGATCAGACATGAGTATCTCAGGGTCCGTATTGTTTAACGTTTCACTAGTGATCTGAACAATTTGGACAGAATGACTTGCAGCATATTCACAGACAACACAAGGCTAGCAAACAAATTTTAACAGTCTCAAGAGCTAGGCTGAGAGGACCTCTGTGAAGGTCAGAGATAAATGTAAAGTCTTACATACTGGGCAGGGGGCCAAGGGCCAATAAAACTACTGAACAATGTGATGCCTTTTGAATAAGCAATTGAAATCAGTCCACAGCAAAAGCAAAAGGATTAATTAGATAGCATTAATAAAAGGTTACACAGTCACATAAAAGATGTTATCTTGTCTAGAGTAGCAGAACAACAAAAATATCACAACTTTTCAGCTAAATCCTTAGGTCAAGAATATAGGGATTTCATTTTTTCCTCTGACTAAGAGTAAAAAAAAAGGGGCAGCGTTTTGTTTTTTGGGTTTTTTTAATCCTTAAAACCACATCAAACGAAATAACCTAACAAAACAAATAATAAATAGTTAGCATCTTGGAAACAGATTTTCCAAGTGGTATATGACTTCTCTTCCGAGCTAGAAAAACAAAGTATTTGTCACTGCCTCTAGAAAACGAAAGAACACAAATGAGCTCTGAATTTGAGACTCCAAATCATTA
>VWYK01016848.1:7817-22289 GCA_013399775.1 Semnornis frantzii | reverse complement strand
CTCCCTGGGCAGCCTCTTCCCAGCCTTTGAGAAGAACCCTTTCAGTTACAAAGTTTCTTCTAATGTCCAATCTAAACCTGCCCTGGTGCAACCTGGGGCCATTTCATCTCATCCTATGACTTGTTACTAGGGAGAAGAAACCAACACCCACCTCAGTCCAACCTCCTTTCAGGGACTCGTAAAGAGTGAGAAAGTCTCCCTCCTCAGCCTCCTCTTCTCCAGACTAAACAACCCCAGGTCCCCCAGCTACTCCTCACCAGCACCTTTGCCAGCTTCACTGCCATTCTCTGGACACACTCCAGTCCCTCAGTGTCTTTCTTGTAGTGAGAGCTCCAAAACTGACCCCCATACTCAATGTGTGGCCTCATCAGTGCTGAGCCCAGGGGGATAATCTTGAACTGTCACCAAGCTTTCTCATCTGAACAGACAAAACCTGCTGGTGACCTGCTTCACAGTCAGGCCTACCTGTCTGAATTGCAACATCCACTCTAGCTCTGGACCAGAGAATGCAGACTTCAGTTTATCTTCAGGGCCAGTTGTATTTTCATGAAGGAGGTTAGGCCTGCAGTTTCTAGCTGATAGGCAATTTGATGCAGTATGCAATACTACCCTCTTGCAATCCTGTAATTAAAACTGTCAAGCAAAACTGTAATTTCAGCCCATGTCAATTGTCAATAGGAGGTAATAAACTTTAAAACAGCCTTGAAGGACAGAAGGAAATGCTGTAGTAAGGAGGACACACCATGACACACCTCATATGCAAAGAAACACATCACATTGGAAAGCAGTGGCTTTGGTTTTACTGACTGGCTAGTAAGAAAAATGGCATTTGCATTTGATATCCCTTTCAAGGAAAATTATGTGTATCATAGAATGTTTTGGGTTGGAAGGGACCTTAAATTTCATCTAGTTGCCATAGGGAGGGACATGTTCCACTAGACCAGCTTGCCCAAGGCCCCATCCAGCCTGCCTTTAAACACTTCAGGCTTGGGAGCCTCCACAACTTCACTGGGCAACTAATTTCAGTGCCTCCAGTGCATGTCAAATCAGGCCTATAAGAAAATCTGAAAGTTTACTCTAAAAATAGTTAGCAAAACCCACTGGATTTACAGCATCTCAAGGCATCTGCTGGAGCCCCTATTAGAGCACTTCATAGAATCACAGAATGGTAAGGTTGGAAGGGATCTCAAGGATCACCTAGTTCCAACCCCCTGCCATAGGCAGGGACACCCGCCACTAGTACAGGTTCATGTTCTAATACAACATAACTGCCAGCTTCGGAGCTCCAAGCCATCACCTGTGCTTGCCCTTCAGCAACCACTTCTTTCTGTAACTACAGATTTCAGGACAGCTGACTTCAAATTCCATTACTGAATTTTTCAGCTTCTGGGCCCAGTAAGAACTTGAAGGTCCAGAGCAAGGTTTTCCAGATGACCCAAGAGCCATTTTTCACACACCTGTCTTTTTTATATTCAATGTACCAATTTTTGAAAGATCTAGTAGAGAGGCACAAGACCTCACCATAGGAATTTCCAAGTATTTGATGCCTTGTCTGATTTCAAACATTAGGAAAACACTCTTGTCACTCCCAAAAGCATGAGCTAAGGTGACAACATTTAATCATACTGAAAGCAAATATGTTTTGGAAGAGAAGGAATTTCACTAACGAGCCATGGTGGAGTGAATGCCATTTAAAATAAGCTTGAAGACCTTCAGTGCTACAAGGTTTACGAAATTCACAAGTGAGTATTTAAAGTCAGAATTTCACCTCTGTACTCTGCCTCAAACCCATTTGCTACAGCTTAAGTTTTCTACTACACAGAAGATAAAAACAGCACAAAAAAACCCCAGTACAAGTTCATTTGGACACTGTCTGCAGTTTGACATCTGTAAAAACTGATGCAGGGACCATGTTCACTTACATGGGCATTACAAGTGAAATAACCAGCCCTCAGTGCTGAAAGGATAAAGCTTAAAAAGATCAAGGTCTAGAGAACAGGTCTTATGAGGAGTGGCTTGAGGGAACTGTGATTATTCAGCCTGGTGAAGAGTAGACTGAGGTGAGATCTCATTGCTCTCTACAACTCCCTGAAAGAAAGGTGCTGTGAGGAGGGGTTGGTCTCTTCTCCCTAGTGTCAGGTGATAGACAGATACAAAATAGCCTGAAATTGTCAGGGCAGGTTTAGGTTGGATATTGGGAAAAATTTCCTTCCTACANCCAGCGAGGTGGTGGAGTCACCACTCCTGGAGGTGTTCAAGAAAAGTGTGGACATGGCACTTCAGGACATGGTGCAATGGCCATAGGGGCATTAGGTTGACAGTTGGTCTTGATAATCTTAGAGGTATTTTCCTGCCCAAATATGTTTATGATTCTGTAACAAGCATTTAACCTTCAAAAGGCAAGAAAAAGGAGTAAGTTTCATTCAGCCACAGATTTTAAAACACGAGATGAAATTCCTCTTGCCAAACTCTTCCCTCTCCATCTTTTCCAGCTCGACTCCTCTAATTTACTTCCTCCTCTTGCTGTATTTCAGGAAGCCGGATCCAGGAATGAACAGATGCTCTTTCATTCAGCAAACAGCAACACTCAGTAAGGTTCTCAACCAGTTTTACTCCCTCAAAGTCACTGCTACCTCCACACTGAGCCAAGGCAACTATTAAGGTTGTTCACTCAAGATATGCCACAGTGACTGAACCAACACCACGCAACGCGAGCACACAATAAACTATTTTCAGTCAGCAAAACCAGACACAGATAAAATGCTACCTTCCTTCTCACACAATCTGTTTGCTTGCTTTTATACTATTTTTAAAACCAATTAAGATATTGGATGCTGGTTTATATTCTAGCTCCCTGAAACTTCCAAATCACTGTAGCTGAAGCCACCCTCAAGCCCTATCATATCGAAACCTGTGACGAATTTTGGCCCCACAATAAGCATCCTAAGGCTCATCTATCGTTGTTAGGCTTGATATAAAACATATTAAAAAAAAAAAATAGCCCAAACCTCTCTCCTAACCAAATATTCAATTTATTATTCATATATTATCTTTTACCAAGCATGCACAGTTTCACAGGTGATCCACCCTACAAGCTAAGCTTAAGATGGCTCTTGAAGTCATGTGTTCAAACACACAACTCTTGAAAAGGCAGGTACATGTGAGAACATACCTGCCTCCTCTGCTGCTTAGTCTGGACAAAAGCACTGAGGCAGTTAAAAACTCTCTTAGCTTCCACTTGACAATGTATAAGCTGTTTCTTGGAAATGTTTATTGCAGGTTGAAAAACACCTCTTGAATCCTGAAGGACACAATCTCCATTGCAATACACACTTATGTTCGATGGAGTGGAAAGAGACCAGAGAAATAATTCTACTTTGTCCCCATAATCACTTGCACTCACAATTTATGATTTCAAAGGGACTTTATATCCATGCTTCCACAAATAATTAATTTGTGCTTACTTAACTTCATCTGAGGTTACCACTCTGAGCTCAAAAAACATAATATAGTTGAGCCACTGTCCTGCACCCAACATTTTATACTGACATTTCCATCCAGAAGTATTTTAGGTCACTAAATCCACAGACTATAAACTAAGCAGACAATTCATGGATGTAAACTGATCCAATCCTTAGAGCAAGCACAACGTCTGTAGCATTCTTCATGCTCCAAATGTGGCATTAATCATCACATGGAGAATCTCTCCACAGCAGGTATTTCTACTGTGGCCCAGCAAATGAAATGGTCAGGTTGTCATAGAAGTGTCGAGTAGAAGGTTGTACTTGATGATCTTAGAGGTCTTCTCCAACCTCAGTGATTCTATGATTCTGGTGTAAAACAGTAATCCCAAAAGTCCTATCAGAATCTGGAGAGAAATATTTCAGTATTTTCTTCTTTTTTTTAAAAAAGTTGAGGCAAATTATGCAAATTACAATCTTCACTACTTCTGTATTCTTACCACATACTGACTTACACGGAGCACAAAATGCTTTATTTTCCAGAGTTAAATTCAGCTCATTTCATGATGATTAAAAGGGAGATGTACACATGCATACACTCCTCCCTTGCAAACACTGTCTCCTTGTAGTACATACCTTCCCTTTCAGACAATGCCTTCATTCAGAGCTGTAGTGCTCTTCCCACATCCCCTCTTCAGTGTACTGCAGTTCTGATCAATACCCACAGCACTGCAAGGAGCACATCCCTAAATTACCTCACGTGCCAATGACACAGTTGCCAGTTGAAAAGCCTGGATGGAGAGTTGGATGGAGAGTTGCATGGAGTGGAACCTCATGAAGTTCAGCAACGGCAAGTGTAAGGTCCTGCACCTGGGAAGGAACAACCCCCTGCACCAGTACAGGAAAGGGGCAGACCTGCTGGTCCATGGAGGACCTTGAAGTGCTAGTGAAGAACAAGTTCACTGGGACCTAGCAGTGTGCTCTTACAGACAAGAAGGTGAATGGTCTCCTGGGGTGCACAAAGCAAAGTGTGACCAGCAGGCTGAGAGAGGTCTCTTCCCTTTCTACTCTGCCCAAGTGATGCTGCATTTGGAGCACTTTGTCCAGTTATGAACTGCCCAGGTCAAGAGGGAAAGGGAACTACTGGAGAGTCCAATGGAAGCTACAAAGATGCTGAGAGGTCTGGAGCATCTCTGTGAGGAGCAAGAGTCAAGAAACCTGGGGCTGTTCAGCCTGGAGAAGAGCAACCTGAGAGGGAATCTTCTCAATGCTCAGCAACACCTAAACGGGGACACACAACATGACACACAAGAGGATAGAGTTGGACTCTTTTCAGCAGTACTCAGAGAAAGGACAAGTGGCAATGGACACAAACTGGAATCCACGAGGTCCCACCTACACATAAAGAGAAATTTCTTTGCTGTGAGGGTGCTGGAGCCCTGGAGCAGGCCACTCAAAGGTTGTGGAGCTGCCTCCTGAGATTTTGTGGTGTATTTTTCACAGCTAGGAAGACACTTTAAATTCAGTCTTATTTTCCAATTTAGACAGAAGTAGCCTGGAATTTCAGTTCCAAATCATGCATGCCCATGCTCACTAAAAGCCTTTTTAACTGACATAGTTTTTAATGTGGATGCCTGATCACAAAAGATGAATGACTCTTCCTGAGAAAAGCACTAAGAGCCTGAGCATGCCACTTCTGTGCTACCCTTCACCCATTCTTTATTAGCTCTTTAACATGCTCCCTTTACTTCTTGAGTCCAGCTTTATCTTGACCTTCCTCCACCAAACAGTTCCTGCAACTTCTGACAGAGATCTCACTACGCTAACAACAGTTTAACACAAACCAAACAACTAAAAAATCATATCCCTGAGCTTAGGTTTGAACTAGAGAAGGTTTGCTAATGTGGCTGTACAACAAACTCTCCTTTCTGCACTGGCATCAACACTGGCAGTGCTGCCAACAAGAAAAGTTTCATGGTATTCTCGCTGCATCAACATCAGCCTCACAAATAATCACAGAATTGTTTTGGTTGGAAAAGACCCCTAAGATTGAATCCATCTAGCACCCTAAGACCATCGCGGCCATTAAACCACATCCCAAAGTGCCATGGCCACATGTTTCTTGAATGCCCCCAGGGATGGTGACTCCACACTCTCAGTAAGTTGGAGATGACACTAAATTCAGTGGAAGTACCAATCTCTTTGAGGATAGGAAGGTTCTGTAAGGGGATTTGGCCAGGCTGGATCAACAAGCTGAGGTCAGCTGTATGAGGGTTAACAAGGTCAACTGCTGGGTCCTGCACTTGGGTCACAACAATCCAAAGAACATCTCAGGCTTGGGGCAGGGGGTGGAAAGCTGCCCAGCAGAAAAAGACCTGGAAATGCTGGTTGAAAGCCACCTTAATGTGAACCAATGTGTGCCCAGGTGGTCAAGAAGGCAAAGAGTATGCTGGCCTGGATCAGGAATAGTGTGGTCAGAAGGACCAGGGTGGTGATTGTCCCCCTGGACTTGGCACTGGTGAAGCTGCACCTTAAATACTGGGTTCAATTTTCGGTCCCTCATTCCAAGAAAGGCACTGAGGTGCTGGAGCAGGTCCAAAGAAGGGCAACAAAGCTGGTGAAGAGTCTGGAGCATAGGTCTAGTGAGAAGCAGCTGAGGGAGCTAGGGTTTCTTCTTTTAGAAAAGAGTAGGCTGAGGGAAGATCTCACTGCTCTCTACAACTCCCTGAAAGGAGGCTGGAGTGAGGCAGGAGTTAGCCTCTTCCTAGTATCAGGTGACAGAACGAGAAGAAATGGCCTGAAATTGTGCCAGGAGAGGTTTAGGTCCAATATTAGGAGAAAGACCTTTTCTGCAACAGTGGTCGGCATTGGCATAGGCTGCCCAGAGAGGTGATGGAGTCATGTCCCTGGAGGTGTGTAAAGGAACTACATCCTTAAGTCTACTCTACAAGTAAAACTTTTCAGGTTTTGCTGGGTTGTCATTAAGAGAGTTCACTTTTTTTGCTGTTCTAGTAATCCTTATGTAAGAAGCTTATAGACTACTTCTGAAGTGTCTTAACCTGAGCTCTCAAGTTTTCCTGTGGAGGATGCAGATTCCAGTGTGTATTTTAACTGAGTCTGAAGTAATAAGCTTCACAGCTTCTTAGAACACTGATTATGCTCAACTCTTGCACTTTGGAAAAGGAAGGGTGCAAACTAAGAAATGAGCAACACTGTTGGCAGAGGGAAGCAAGCAAGATAGGAGTGAATTGAAAAGGAGGAAGAAAGGTTTACGAAAGACAAAGGGCCTTGAGTGCTCTCCCTCTGGCTTAAATCATACAGAGATAGAACCTGCACTCAAACTCTCAAAACAACAAAAAAACCAAACACACATATGAAGATGCATTTCTTCAATCAGCCAAGAAAAGGAAAGCAAGAGAGGACAAGCCACGATGCAAGGCACCCAACATGCCAAGCAGAACAAGACAATTTTTTGGTAGTGGCAGAGGGGAGTCAGAACAAATATAATTCAGCAAGAACAAACACAGAAGGCTCTAAAACACTTTGGGCCAGCATAGAGACTTTGGTGATCTTGCAAGGACAATTTTTACTAACTGTTTTCTGTAAAGCTCTCACCACCATCAAAAGACTCAAAGAGACAGAATGCACAAGCCCAAGTGCCACCCAAAGGTTCTTCCACACGGAGGTGCAGATCTGCTTTCGGTAAGCAGCTTGTGCTCACCCTGCCTGTGTGTTTGCTTCAGGACCCATGTGTACCTTACCAGTGCTGTGCTTTTCAGGGACCAGCAGGATTCTGTGTGGTCTTCACTAAAGGCCTGGGCAAGCCACTGTCTTCTGGTGCTGCAGCAGAGCTCTACCAGTCCTGGGGTGGTGAGGAAGGAGTGCCCTTGGAGCTCCACATCCCTCCTGCCTGCTCAAGAGTGGGGCTGCACTGCAACCATCTCTCTGTTGCCAGGTTACTCCACCTGCTGCTGCCCTGATTGTGGAGTCTCCCTCTCTGGAGGTATTCAAGAACTGTCTGGATGCATTCCTGTGTGATCTGCTCTGGGTGATCCTGCTCTGGCAGGGGGGCTGGACCACATGATCTTCCAAGGTCCCTTCCAGCATCTGACATTCTATGATTATATGAAAACTGTAACTAAATCAAATTTAGCAAGCTGAACTGCTGTGATTCTACTGATTTTCAACAAGAAAATCTTGGTATGGTCTTCACTGCCTGCTTCAGACACAGCATGATCTTCAACAGAACCCACAAGGTAAACCTTTGAGCTCTGACACAAATCCTCCTGAGGAGAAGGTGCTGCATGATGAGACATTCAAGATAAGCCAACAATGTGTGCTTGCAGCTACTATATCCTGGGCTGCGTCAAAAGTAGCATGGGAAGCAGGTCAAGAGAGGGGAACCTGTCCCTCTACTCTGCTCTTGTGAGACCTCACCTGGAGTACTACAACCAGCCCTGGAGCCTCCAACATAAGGACATGGAATGGCTAAAGCAGGACCACAGGAGGGCCACAAAGATGATCAGAAGGCCAGAGCACCTCTCCCCTAGAGAAAGGCTGGGACAGCTGGGGTTGTTGAGCCTGGAGAATAGAAGACTGCAGGGAGACCTCAGAGCAGCATTCCGGCATTTGAAAGGGGATACAGGACAGGTGAAAACGGACTTTTTACAAAAGCATGGAGTCACAGGATGAGTGGTAATGGCTTCACACCAGAAGAAGCTGGATTTACATGAGTTATTAGGAGGAAGTTCTTCCCTGTGAGGGTGGTGAGGCACTAAAACAGGTTGCCTAGAGAAAATGTTGAGGCTCTGAGCCTGGAAGTGTTCACAGCCAGACTGAATCAGACCTTGAGCAACCTGGCCTAGTGAAAGGTGACCTTGCCCATGGCAGGGAGGTTAGAACTTGATGATCTTTAGGGTCTTTTCCAACCCAAACGATTCCATGGTTTCATAACTTTGTAAAAGACATAGTTGATGCACATCCCTAAGAGCCACATTTAAATCCTGCTTCTTGCTTGATTTGGCTTGCACCATTCAGCTTTAAAGCTAAGCTTCCACTGAAATGTCACAAAATAAACCTCATTCCTGAAGCACATACATTTGATTTTACACTACATCTGTTGTTGGTGACACCCTTGTAAGGGCACACTTTCAGAAAGAACATAACTCTTCCAAAGGTATCTTTGAAAGAAACACACTGAGGGAACAGTTTGTTTTCTTAAGAACACAGGGACATTCTTATAAAGCACTTTCAATTTTACAAGGAAAACCTTTTCCTTTGGCTACCCAGAAGCAAGCAGAAAATTTGATCAAGACATTATTAGAAGAAAGATGGAAAGACAAACAGCTAACAAAACAATAACTACTTCCTATAACCCCCTTTTTTCCCCTCAAAACCTTTTAGTCTTCCAAACTTAAGCTAAGACTTGCAGAAGACAGACTCCACTCCAGTCAGCCTAGAGGACCTTGCAAATCTACATATGAAACTAAGTTTAAATTGCAGAGCTAAACAGGGTGAACTAAGGTCACAGCAGCAGCCTTACTTGTGAACTCTTAATCCACATTAACATATTGTCCCAATTTAAACAGAGTAAGGAAAAGCCAGGTTACATGAGATGCAAACTGAAAATACAAAGACATTTCCAAGTGCAACTATGGCTGAAACTGCATTCCCAGCATCCCAAATTCTTGTGACTCCCTGTTTTAACTCCAAAAATTAACTTGGGTCTACTTAGTAATACATCTGGGGCCCACCAGCACTTCCATGAAAATGGGAGACGTGTATACATGTCTTCAAAAGAGCTGTAAGTAGCCAGATCAGAGAGAGAGAGGCTCCTCAAGCTGCAAAATCAGCCAACAGTATTGAACTAATATTCAAACCTAGTGCAGGACTACGAAGACCTCAGATCATCCTTTATTCATACCTGCTAGGCCAGGACACAGCAAGGAACCTTCTGACTCCAAAATCAGAACAATCAAAAGACAGATAATTCTCCTAGCCTGTGACAATGGAGGAGGTACTCCAACCCTCTGATCACTTTTGCAGCCTCCTCTGCAACCCCTTCCAAAACAACAGGTCCATGTCCTTCTCGTGCTGGGGGACTCAAAACTGAATACAATATTCCACATGGGGTCTCACCAGAGCAGAGGGCAAGAATCACCTCCTTTAACCTGCTGGTCATGCTCATCTTTGCAAGTACAGGACACAACTGTCAAAGAAGGTAGTGCATCCTTGAGGAGAAAGCAGAAGAGATCCCAGCTCCAGCAAAAATTTACATGTGACTTTATAAGCAGCGTCCTGAAGCACAAGGTTAACACAGGAAGAAGGATTTTTAAAATGTTACATTAAATAAAGTGGAATATAAGAAATCATAGAATTGTTTCAATTGGAAAAGACCTCCAAGATCATCAAGTCCAACCACCAAACTAAGACCATCATGGCTATTAAACCACATCCCAAAGTGCCATGTCCACGCATGTGTTGAACACTTCCGAGGTGGTGACTCCACTGCCTCCCTGGGCAGGTTGTTCCCCACGTGTGACCACCCTTGCAGAAAATAATTTTTCCTAATAATTGTAGAGAACAACAACAAGGTGTCCCCTCAACCTCCTCTTCAGTGTTTGATTTATCTTATAAAATATGTATTGGATTTTGATCTGTATCATTCATAAGAAGTGGTGAGGTAAAAATATGAAGTAGTTCACTGCTGAGGGTCAAAAGAAGACTATCAGATAAATCACCTACTGGAACACACATTGCTTAAGCCAGTGCTTTTCCCAGCAGCTGTACAGCAACTGTTCCTTAACTACCTCATGTTGGACAAAGCAACAAGTGTTTAACTCTGACAGTGCTCCATCTCTATAGTTACATTAAAGTTTACCAGTTACAGCACTACCGGGAGGCTATATTGCAGAATCACAGAATGGTGGGGGTTGGAAGGGACCTTTGGGTATCATCTAGTCCAACCCCACTGCTAAAGCAGGGCCATCCACTGCAGGTTGCCCAGGATCATGATGTCCACATGGGTTGGGAATCTCTCCAGCAAAGGAGACTCCACAACCTCTCTGGGCAGCCTGCTCCACAGTTCCTACACGCTTCCAACAAAGAAGTTTCTCCTTAAGTTCAAGTGAAATCTTCCGTCTTCTGCTTCATGCCCATTGCCCTTCATCCTATCACTGGGCACCACTGAAAACAGCCCAGACCAATCCTCTTGCCCCCCACCCTTTAGCTATTGACCAGCATTGAAAAGATTCCCTCTAGGGCTGCTCTTCTGCAGGCTAAACAGCCGCAGGTCTCTCAAACTTTCCTCCTCCCAGAGATGTCCCAGGTCCAGCGTGTCTGTAGCCTCTGCTGGACTCTTTGCAGTAATTCCCTGTCCCTCTTGAACTGATGAGCCCACAATTGGATCTAATGCTCCAGATGTGGCCTCCCTAGGGCTGCAGAGAATGGAAGGATAACCTCCCTCAACCTGCTGATCACACTCTTCCTAATGCACCTCAGGAGACCACTGGTCTTCATACCAGTTCAGGGCAATTTCACTATCCAGTCATATCCACAACTGCAGGTGATAACTGCAGTGTTGCAGAAACACCACTAGTCAACCCGTGGTAGTTCCTCCATCGAAAAACAACTCTACTAATACAATAACAAATTACTTATGTAGACAAGCTCAACAGCCCTCTATAATTTTCCAGTTATGGATTGAAAAATTGTTTGTGCACTGTGTAGATGATAACTTTTACCTAGACCTCTAAATGTTATTTCCAACAAACAGTTTTTTACATGGAGATTACCTCAAAAAAATACAGGAATTGTAAAGTTTTTATTAGTTTGCTCATCAAGAAGTGAACTCTAGCTTTTAAGTACGCCCTTTAAAGCAAGTTCATGCATTCCTAAAGCACAGGCAAAGCTTCCAAGACCAGATTTTCCATGTTCTTCCTGCTGCATGGAGCTGGAGGAAAGACAACTGTATCAGCCCACAGGCTGCTGGGACTGCCTGTGCATGTCCTCCTGGCATGCCCGTCCAAGTGTGACACCTACTCTTGTTTTCCTCCTGACATACACAGACAGTCCCTGTTGGACAGCCACACCAATGGGGTTGCCTTACACAACCATCCCACTGTGCCCCCAGCAAGGTAGAAAATCCTGGCTGCAAAGTGTAGTACACATGACACTGGTATCCACCTGTGACAGACTGACAGCCTTTTCACTGGACAACCCTCTCATTTCACAGTGATGCCACCAATTTTTCATCTGGAGTGAAGTACAAGTGTAATGCTGTTTCATCCATTAGGATAAAAAAGTTCCCAACATTACAAACCTCAACGTCAAGAGAGAAGACTCCAGGTACTCCCAATTCAGGCAACCTCTGACACCCAAGATGAGACTCATCACTAAGCTGGGCTGTACTGGAAAAATTGTGACTGCACAAAATTATGCACTACTAGAGACACGCAACAGATGAAAAAGTCTTAACGTCGTTAACTCAGAGATCTTAACATGCAAGTTGTAAGAAAATGCTTTTAAAGCTGAATGTCTAAGTTTCTGAAACTTGCCTCAGACACTACTGTTTTCAAAACAAAACAAAGTGGTAGAGGCTGAAAGGGACTGCAGAGACCATAGAGCTTAACCCTCCTGCCAAGGCAGGTTCACCTAGAGAAGGTCAAGAGGAACATGCCCAGGTGTGTTTGGGATCCCTCCAGAGATGAAGACTCCACCACCTCTCTGGGCAGTCTGCTTCAGGGTTCTGTCACTATTAAAGAAGTTGCTCATGTTTAGATGGAACTTCTTATGTTCAAGTTTGCCTCTGTGTCACTGAGCACCTCTGAAAACACAGAATTTAAGACTGTGCATCAAGACTAAGCTAGATTCAAAAAAAGTCATCCCCCCAAATCAGTATCCAAATAAGGGGATGCATCAAGTTACATGATGTAAAGCAGTGTGATTTTCTCATGCCAACGGTCTAAGTAAAAGGCTCAAGTCACAATGCAAGTTCAAACCAGTGCAAAAACAACTAAGACAGGGGAATCATTTAGTTAGCACAGCTATTTTGCCATCCACTAAGTGGGATCCATATGTCTACTTTAGGTACCAAAACTAAGAAACTCTTCTCTACACGATCCCTGGATAGGCACTGGAAATTTACTCCAGAGTGGTACTTCAGAGCAGAAGTCTAGTTCTGCTGCCCTTAGTTGCTGTGGGTTGTTAGGATTTGTGTGTAGTCAGCTGAGAAAATAAGAAGCTGTTAACACCAGGCACCAAACCTGATTTCTACAGTCCGGCACACAAATCTCTCTGGAGACTAAACAACTCCATGTTCCCTACAACTCCATATCCAACTACACCTCAAACATACAGCGATGGTATGACTCTGAAATGTTCTTAAGAACAAAAACAAACAAAAGCATAAAATAAGAAGTTGGGCAATGAGTACTGAGACACAAGAGAAGTGGTAAAGCAGAGAGAAAAGACTTTTTCCTAGTAAAACCACCAGCAGAGAGATAGTGCCAGTGCAACACAGCCACCTAACAACATCATGCAGCCCACTGTGAGCATCCCTGGAGTAAAAACCACACACTGCAGTACCTTCGAAGTACCTTATTACAACCCCGAACTCCTTCATATCAACTAAGGACTACCTCACGACATGGTATTACAAACAGTGTTTGACCTAATTGAAGTTACACAGCCACAGGGTGTTTCTGCTCTCCACAGATCACTCCTCCTACTCCTGCCAAAAGACTTCAAAGACAGACTTTTTTGTTGTTCCCCCCCCCAGCATGTACATTAAGGGGAATGTGTATGATTATATAAAAACACATATGGGAAGGGCAAAGTTGTTGAGGAAGTTGCTAAGAAAACAAAGAAAGGTAAACCAAGTAATTTTTGTCCCTTTCACACTGACTGACCAGCACATAGGGTTAAATTCCTTTCTCCTCAAAGGCACAGCTGGAGGATTTAGAGACAAAGTAGGGGAGACAGCATGTGAACCTACAAAGGAGAGAAGTACGTGTAAAGAGTATTAGGTGAGCTCATAAGGAAGGTTTTAATGACAGGAAAAGAAGGGTGAAAAATCATAAGGGAAATAGTTACTGTGAGGAAAACTGAAAAGGGAAAGGTAATAGGAGGATAATGATAGTAATGGAATATAACTTGAAGAAGAATCGAGGATGAGAAAAGGATCCCTGTAAAGACACGGCTTGGAGTAGCAAAGTCACTGGGAAGCAAATGAGGTGATAATTTGCAATGACAAAGAACTGCAGGAGCAGTCATATGGACGGCAGCAATAAAGGCACAAACAGATAAAAGGTTACAGGGGGCACCTTCTCTGGTAAGGCCACAACAGTAGGTGGTAACAAGGGGAAGTCTGATGCAGAGTCCTTGACAGTGAGAGAAACCTGGAGAAGGTGACAAGAAGGAGCTGGGGGAAATATCCCCCAGCAGCCACGACAGCACTGGGGACACGGGAATTTCGAGTACAACCCAGCTGCTCCTAGACAGATCTCAGTGTCACTATTGCTCTGGGCTCAGCTGGAATACACGAGGGTGAAAAGGGGCAGCACAGAGATGGGCAAGGAGGCCATGGAGCAAGCGAATACCCAAAACCGGTGCCAAGTGAGGATATGCAAAAAAGCTCACGGGGAGACAAGAGCAGAGGCCTAGCAGGATCAGGGCTGGCTGGGGTGGGCAGTCCCGAGACCGGGGGCGGTAAGCAGAGCGAGGGCCCTGGAGGGCGGGCCGGAGGGACCCGTGGCGGGAGCGGGGGGGCGGAAAGGCAGAGCAGCCACCGAGACGGCCCCGGCCACGCGAGGGCCGCGGTCACGGAGGAGGGCACAGAGGCGGAAGGGAAGGCCGGGCCGGGCCAGCACGGTGAGGGAGTGGGCAGGCCGGCCGGCAGGCAGATCCGGCAGCGCCGGGGTAGCAGGACAGCCGGTGGGGCGGGCTCCGGCGCCCCAAAAAGGGCGATGCATTCTGAGTGCGCACTTCAGCGGCCTCCTGACTCCGACCCGCG